>PVJC01004370.1:0-64357 GCA_004026665.1 Murina feae
AAAAAAAAAAAAAAAAGGTGAATAACATGTAGCCAAGTAAGTGACAGAACTGCCTTGAAATCCAGGACTGAATACTGACTGGTGTGTACGAAGGAGCTGAGTCTCTTTTAGCTCCATGGTCCTCCCAAAACTCAGCACTTCCTCTAGGAACCTGTGTAGCCTCCGACTGAACTCTTCCAGTCAGGTAACTCTGGACTTTGGAGGCAGCCATTGTATTTTGGGGCAAGAAACGTCACAAGAAGTCATCTTTGCTGTTCAGTGGAAATCCTCCTTCACGCTCTCAGTGCTGGATCTAGCTGGGTTGTAGTTATGTCCTGTGGTGCAACATACGTTCCTCTGAACCTGGAGCTCCCTCATGCTATCGCTAGAAGGGATTTTAATGATTTTCTGGTCTTATCTATTACGGATGAGGAAACTAGAGTACAGAGAGAGGAGCCCTGTTCAACTTACTACCCTTGAGTTACTTGAAACCTAATCCTATTGCTCTGGCTTACCTTTCTCCTTCTAGCTCTTACAGTCTTTCCTCAGGAGATGGTTTTTTTCGATCTTTCATTGCCCTAGTCATTCTCCCATGGACACCCTCCAGCTGGCCACTGGCCCTCTTGTTTCTGGAGCTCATCTCAATATTCCAAATTTAGGTTGATTGCCTGGAGTCCTAGAAAGGATATTTAGTTCTGCAAGTAATTATGAGAACCTACTGTGTGCCAAGGTCTACCACACTCTGCCTTTACTTTTACTTTCTCCACATCGTCCACAATACTTATAAGGCTGTTAGTTTGGCTGCATGTTAACAAAGGCCATTAAAATTATGGCTTACACAGATGACAACTTATTTCTTGCTTATATAAAAGCCTGATCTGAATGGCAGCTCTAATCTATAAAATGACTAGCTCCCAGGCTCCTTCTGTCTTGTTGCTTTACACTCCTTAGGGTGTTACTCTCTCTCTCTCTCTCTTTTTTTTTTTTTGTTATCTAAGATGGCCAGCCAACACATTTGTTTCCCAGCATACCTCTTTCCTCTAAGTAACACTCTGGAATTTGCACTCTCACTTCCATTGGTCAGAACCTAATCACCTGGTCAGAGCTTTGATGAAGGGTATCCTGGGAAATGTAGTCTTTTATTCTGGGTAACTACATGACCAACTAGAAAATATTCCTAAGGAAGAAGGGCAGAATGGATATTGGTTTGACAAATAGTTGTCTCTGCTGCACCCCTCCTTGTATTTCAGCTCTAGGAAAGTAGGCCCTGGGTTGGTGCTCTAGAACCTGTGGCTCCCAGGCTTATAAAGTTTCATTCCTAGGAAAGATGGCAAAGCAGGACCTCCCACTGAAGTCAAGAGAAAGTCTCAGAACTTCATGCAAGACTGAAATTCAGAATCTTTGGTGAGGGGGTCAAAATGGTAAAAATAGCTGCCACGTATTTGGGATTTACTGTTTATTTGCCATACATGTTAAATACTTAAAATGTATTATCTTATTTAATTCTCAGAAGAATCCTAGGAGACAAGTACTATTATTAATCCCCAGTTTTTTGGTTTTTTAAAATATATTTTATTAATTTCAGAGAGGATGGGAGAGGGAAAGAAATAGAAACATCAATGGTGGTAAAGAATCTCTGATTGACTGCCTCCTGCACGCCCCATAGTGGGGGTCGAGCCCACAACCCAGGCATGTGCCCTGACTGGGAATCGAACCATGACCTCCTGGTTCACACTCAACCACTGAGCTATGCTGGCTGGACATTAATCCCCAGTTTTACAGATCTGGTTTACCAGAGAGATGGTCGCATAGCAAATACACGAGGACATTGCCACCCACTCATCCTGGTGCACTGGGGGCTTGAGATCATTGCCCTTGTCATTCTGATGCCCTACAAATCCGAATTGCTCATGAAGCCTTCATAAAGTCCTCTCACGTCATGTAATAATCATAACTTGAGCAGGAAGTGGTGTTGTTGGTAGGTTACAAGCCCCAAGTTGAAGGGCTGTAACTTACACCCTGTTTGCTAAGTTTGAGCTTAGGTCAGAAGAAAGATATGGTGACTGAGCTGGCAAGGGCTGGTGTTGCCCCTGTGCTGTGTCTTGCTGTGCTCCTGGGGATATTTCCTTTGTCATGAGGAGACAGAGGCGCAGAGGACTTGCTACGTGTGGTGGAGCTGGAATTTGGCTCTACGTCAGTGTGATGCCAAACTGGAAATCTTAATTTGCCAACTGCTTCATGTCCATTGTTTTCCTGAGCCTGAACTCTGTCTCCTCGTGCTCTGGAGTCTCCCGGGATATCCCGGTGCCAGGCCCATGTTTACTGGTCTTGCTGTGCCTGGCTAGGGATCACAGACCTTTCTCAGCCCCGATTTAATGAGCACCTTGCTTTTTAACATTTGTTTTGTTTTTCACCTTCTAAGTGTGGTAAATGGGTCATTCATACAAATATTACCCATGAGGCATGCCTCTATGGTCAAGTCTCTTTCCCAACTCCAAATCATGGTATGTACATAGCAGGAGGGGCATTGGAACCTTGGCTATTTCAGAATAACAGATACTAATATTTATCAACTTGTGGAGTAGTGTTGGGGGCTGCTTTAGCGCTAGTGGGGACACCTTTCTGAATGGGTAGCAACATTTTCAGTAGGACATTTGGGAGAATGTGAAGGAATCAATCATGCAGAGAGCCAGGAAGAGGTTCTTAATAGAAGAAATAACAAGCAAATGCCCTGAGTGGGGAAAATGACAGTCAGGAAATGAAATTATTATTGTTAGGTTGCCAAAGGAGGAATGCAGGAGGCCAGAATGGTGAGGGGTTACAAATTTATTTGATCATCCACACACCAGGTGGCTGAGCCTGGATGACCCCAGCACCCAGTGACTGGAGTCAGCTGCTTTTAAAGGACTTTTGGCAGGCCTTTTCTGGGCAGAGACTTCTTTATGCATATCCAGAGGGGAGATAATGGTATGTGGTCACCTCAAGCGATACATGGTCTCAGCAAAGGGAATGTCCACAGTGAAATTACCTGAAAAGCCAGTTCCTGGGTGAGAGGTATCGATCCAATTGTTCAATCAAACCTATCAAATGTCATGTTTGAGCTTTATATCTGGTGTTTGTTCATTACAGGAGGGGACACAGAGCTTATTGTGAGTGGTGCTCCCCTCTCCCACCCAAAGGAGAATTAGTGGCCATTTTTGGACAAGCCTCAGTGATGCTGGGGTAATGTCTTCCTACTTGTCAATTCTCTCTTGCTAAGGTATATTTGGAAGAATGAGCAACAAGTTTCTTGATGAATCATTGTTCTCTTTCGCTTCATTAAATTCACCTTTGAAAGTGGTCACATGGACAATGTTCCTTTCAGAATTCTTTAAAAAAATATTTTAATTGACTTTTAGAGAGGAAGGGAAAAGGAGGGAGAGAGATCTAGATCTCACTTGGGTGTGAGAGTGAAACATTGGCTGCCTCCTGCACATCCCCTAATGGTTATGGAGATATAACCTGGGCGCGTGCCCTGACCAGGAATCAAACCATCATCAACATTTTGGTGCATGGGACAATGCCCAACGAACTGAGCCACACTGGCCAGGGCCAGAGTTATTCTTTTGAGATCTCCTAGGGGCTTTGAGGCTAAGAAAGGAGCATTATTTTTTTTTATATTAGCAGTTGTTTATACAAATATTTAGCTTACCCTTTCCTCTTATTATGCATTCATAGGGTTGGAAATCAGATGATTCTATTAGTCTAAACCTGGAATTGATAGAAAATTGGAGGACACTCAAAGACTGTTCTCTTTGCAGAGAGACTGAGATGCTCTGAAAACAATGGCAGGTTCTTTTATTTATAGTTGCTGGAGCCTCACAGATGTTCATCAACTGGCAGCAGCCCATCAGTCACCAGCAGATTTGCACATGGTTGCAGTTTGGGCATTGGGGTTCTTAATCTGATTTTAATTCAGCTCTTCATGTTAAGGTTTATAACACACATACCAAGATGTTATTTTCTTTTTTAAAGCAAGCACAAAGGACACGAGCCCAGTAGTTAATTGTGGGAATTTGATAGTACTAGAACATTCTGGGCTTATTTATTTGCCCAGGCTCACCAGAGGTCCTTCTGATGTTCTTCCAATAACAGCAAAAACAACAGCTTGGTAAACTAAATGGTTCTTAGGAGAAGTTCTAGGAAGAGCTTTATCTGCTAAATTGCATTGCTCTTCGGCATCGGCCATGAGCACAAACCGTCAATGCCTCCCTTTGAGTTTACAGAGCACTTCCATGCGAATCAGTTTACTTCACCCTTACAGTTGCCTTAGGAGCTGACTTTAGTTATCTTCATGTTATGGCTGATGAGACTGAGGCTCAAGAGGGCTAAGTGACTTGCCCAGGGTCATCACATAGCAAGCAGGGGACAGAATCAGGACTCCAACCCAGCTGCTGTTGTACTTAAACTTTTAACTCCTGAAAAACAGAGTAGTTTTAAAATTTAAAAAGCATCAGTGCCATCTTTACAGCAGTGTCTTAGGGAGATTTCCTCCATGAGTCTTGTTTAAACATTTTAAGGAAAGAATTGCAAATTCTGTTCCAGACTAACCCTAATAATGCTTTCCATAATGTCCCGAGTCCAGAATTCCTCAAGACTATTTGACGTTCCTCCACACTTTACTCTTTAATATTACCTTGTGTTATATCAGATTGAGTGCAGGGCCTAGAGAGTCATTATTAAGGATTTGTATGTTGTTTGCGTGACCTTTTTAAAGAAGCATAGTCTTTGACTCATTCTTTGCTTTCTGGTGCCACTAAGCAGGCTCATCTTGTACATGTTCTACCCCAACATTTGAATCAGCTGTTTTTCCAAAGGAGCTAAGTTCAGTGGTTCTCAACCTTCCTAATGCCCCGACCCTTTAATACAGTTCCTCATGCTGTGGTGACCCCCAACCATAAAATTATTTTCGATGCTACTTTATAACTGTAATGTTGCTACTGTTATGAATCGTCATGTAAATATCTGATATGCAGGATGGTCTTAGGCAACCCCTGTGAAAGGGTCGTTCGACCGCCAAAGGGGTCACGACCCACAGGTTGAGAGCTGCTGCCCTAGTTCTTTTAGAAGGCAGTGGTGTTTCAAGACCACAGTCTTGGTGTGAAGAGGAGTCACTGCTACTGGTGTGGTCTTTTTGTCTAGCCCTTTTCAGTGGGTAGAGTTAGAAACAAGTTTGCTTTTTTTTTTTTTTTTTAAGATAAAATACTTCATGGATTCATAATGATTATTCCACCTCATATTCAGGAACATGTGATTTTTTAAAAAAAACTTATTATCTTCATTTTTTTACATAGGTTTCTTTTATGTCTCTAACTCCTTTCTCCCATGCCAAGAATCCTGGTTCTCAATTGCACCATTATACTTACTGGTTTGCTTTATGCCATAATACACAGTCAGAAGAGCAACTGCAACACTACCACCTTCCATGCGCTGTTAACAGTTTACAGTCATAATAAGGTTGATTGTTTCTTTGTGTGCATTTTTGTTTTTGGACCAGATATATGTCCCTTTAAGACAGTTACTTCGTGTCTTAAAGTCACTTGAGATAGTTTCTCTGTGTGGCTACATCACCAAGTTAATAGGAGTTGGGTTTGTTTGCCTCTCAGTTTGTAGAGGTTGCTTTTCAATTTGTGTTTGCTATTATGCAGAGTATTTACATAGTTCCACATTCAGGTCTGTAAAATAAGTTGTATTCAAAGGAAGCCATCTTCTGTCCCTGCCCCCTTGGCCTCATAGGTGGTTTTGAGAATACATGTATATTTTATATACACATACACACTCATTGTGTATATGTTTTTATGTTTCCCCCCATGTCCCTCCACCTGTCTCAGATAGGCAGGAGTTCACACACATTTTGGATACTGGGTAAAATTTGAAGGTAGTACAATCAGTATTTTCCAAAACTGAATGTGAGATATGAGAATAGGGTCAAGGTCGATACCCTGGGGAATGGATTAATCAGCAGATAGAATGGAATAACCTGGCCCTGAATGTCCTTCGCTCATCCGTCTTCATTAGCCTCACTTCTCCTTGTAGACTCTGTTCAGTTTTCCTTGCCCTCAGGCGCTCTTCTCTGGGTCCTAGTGCTATCCTGTGTGTGATAACATTGCCCTTCCCACATGGTGTATACTCTTATTGTTTATGTTTGATCGTTAGACTATGAGCAGCTTGAAGGCTGGGATTGTGCTTTCTTCTATTTTCCTACCACCTAGCTGAGTAGCAATTCAACATGCCTATGCATAAATTACTAGACCAGGCACAACAGCAGGTTCTTTTATAGGCATTTATCTCTGATCTTCAGCATAACCCCACAAGGTAGATGTTTTTAGTCCATTGTACAGATGAAGAAACTGAGTCACATGAAGGTGTAAGCAGCTTGTCTAAATTGCTAGTGAATTGCTGAGCTGGAGTTTGGACCCAGATCTGTCTGATGCCAAAGGTACACAGCCTCAACTGTTCTTTAGGTATGTTCATTCAACAAGGAGACTTTCCGAGTTGCCTTCATTAACTGTGTGACTTCAGCGAGTAAGGTAGCTCTCTCTGTCTCCACATCTACAGAATACAAGATAGTGATAACACATACCTCACAGGGTTGTAAAGCATTTGGAACAATGCCTGGTACATAGTAGGCACTCAAATGCTAGCTGATTTAAGCTAGTTTGCTATTATCATAGCAGAATACTAGAATATTCTAACCATCATGTGTCCACAGCTCTGTGCTCTGCACTGTGTACGCAGTCTTGTCTAACCTACCCAGCTTGTCTTCTTGAACTGTACTTTGAGTTAAAAAGGCAAGATGCAGCCCTAGCCGGTTTGGCTCAGTAAATAGAGCATCAGCCTACAGACAGAGGGGTCCTGGGTTCTATTCCAGTTAAGGGCATGTACCTCGGTTGCAGACTCAATCCCTGGCATGCGTGGGAGGCAACCAATCGATGTGTCTCCTCACATCAGTGTTTTCTCTCTCTCTGTCTCTCCCCTTCCCTTCCTCTCTCTCTAAAAATCAGTGGAAAAATAGCCTTGAATAAGGATTAACAACAACAAGAAATCCCAAAAAGACAAGATGCAGGTGTTTAAAGGTTATAAAAATGGGCAACCAGTGAATGGGGAGTGGTCCTTCAGTGGGAGAGTAAGGCCAAGTTCAGTGAAAGAGATCAGAGGAGTTTGCAGCTGACCGACCTGTTATATAGCAGCCCTCACTGGGGCTTCCCAGACAGAAACAGAAGCCTTGAGGTGACAGCTTTTGTTTGACCGAGGCTACCCTTAGTGGCAGTTAAAATGTCCTGTCCAATTCCGTGGGGCTCCTCCTCACACCTTGCCCTATAGCAAACGGCATACATCACAGTTTAACTCACGTTTTATAGAGTCTGTGAATCATGAGTCACCCTGTGTTAAAGGACTTTAGAGAGTAGCTAATTCCACCTCCTCCTTTTACAGAGGGGATTTGCCCAGGGAGGGAAAGCCATGTGCTTAAGGGCACATAGGGATGTGGAACGTAAACTTCTTTGGTTAGATCAAAGAAGGCAGTGGGTGCCAGTGCGGAAGTGCATGGGGAAGGGGGATGATGGTCCTCCTCTGCTGTCCCCATTGTCATTGGCAGATCCAGGCTCCCGCTCCTATGAAAAGCACAGTGACAGTGGCTGCTGAGGGAAGATTTGGGTGCCCCAGGACATAGCCTTTTCTGCTGCCTGATTTATACTGAGTGAGGTCATCTGGGGGCTCTTTTAGAGGCCCTCCCGCCCACCCAGGTGCTGTTGGTGATCACACTGAGACCTCTCCTCTCCTTCAGACGGGAAATGCAGAACACGGTCGTGATGGATTTGGAGCCAGGCAGACCTGGTGTATTCTTACCTGCTATTTCTTAGATGTGTGACCTTTCTAGAATTCGTTAACTTTCATGGGCCTCAATTTTCTCCTCTGTAAAATGAGCATACTAATAGCCAAGAGGTTGTTGTAAGGAAGAAATAGGATAGCATATGTGAAGCTCGACAGATAAAAAGTGCCCAGTAAATGGCCGCTCCTCTCTCTGCCTCTCCCCCAACTCCGGCCCATCTTCATTTAAGATTTCTTAGTCTCAGTCAGGAAGTCCGACATAGGCCGTGTTATTACACTTTCCTGTTTACCAGAAGCTCCTGAGGGGGGTGATGAAAGATGCAGACTTCAGGCCTCACCCTCAAGTATTCTGATTCAGGAAAATCATGGAGCTCTGCATTTTTAAACAGGCCACCCCCCCCCCCCAAGCAATTTTGATCCAGTGGTCTGGCACCTCTGCCTTCTGGAGTCAGACCTGGCATTTAACCCTGGACCCCCTTATCCCACTGCTTACCAGCCTTCTTCATTGGGCAGGTTATGGAACCTGTCTGGGCCCCATCCTGGCACTTGTAAAGTGGGACCACCTTAGCCTTTGCTGCGGGGCCTCGTGAGGATGAAATGGAACCGTGTGTGCGAAGCATCTCACTTGGCCTGGCACACGGGGAGCTCAGAGAAAGTTAATTTCCCCTGGAGCTGCCACAATTGCTTGTCCAGTTATGCTCCACACGGACAGACTTGCTCGAAGGGTCACGTATGGCCTGAGATCAGATACCAAAGGGCCGGATCTCCCTTTTCCATCTGCATAAGCCACCCGAGACCCCGTTTCCTCCTTTTAAAGAAGGAAACCAGACCTTTAAAATGCACTTGCCAAACCACTCTGATACCATTCTTTGGGTTTTGCAGAGGACACGTTACTCAGGTCGGAAGGTCACCCACCTTGAGCCTCTCACGTTGGCCCTGCTTTACCAAGACCCGTTTTGTGGTTGTGTCCATCTTTGAAATCACAGAGCCTGAGAGCTCTGATCATGTTATCTGGGCTCTAACAGGCAAGAAGGGAGCACGGACTGTGCTAATGATTTATGGGCTCTGTCAGCCGTGGCCTTCTCAAAGAAGGCTGTGACCCTGGGCTTGTCAGCGCTGATGTGCTTTTATATCTTAAAGGGCCCTGACAATGGGCAGGTCTGCAAAGTCTGTAGAATGGTTTTCTGGGGGAAGATGGAGAGCATATCCACAGGTTGGTTCTTTGAGCTCTTGCCCCCTCTCCGCTCTTGTGTTTTGCCGCATTGCTGAAACGCTTATGCACGTGGCTGGTGAGCATGAAAACCAAAGTTGGAGCAGTCACTGCTGAGACTGAAGTTCTGCGTGTGCCTGTAGGGTGGGTGGGTGGCACTGGGCAGTGAGAAGAGACTAATTTAAGAAAGAACGTCTTTAAATATTTATGTATCTACTGACATAACCTTATGTAAATTTAAGGTGTACAACATGCATTTATATGTTGTGATGTGATTTTCATGATAGCAGTAGCACCTTTAGCACATCACGTAATTTCTTTTTGTGTGTGTGTGGTTTGAATAATTAAGATAGTCCTTTAGGAAGTTTTATTATATCTAAGTTTGATTATTATTGTTGTTGTCTATAATCACTATATTGTGCATTAGATCTCCAGGACCTATTTACCACTCATTGCAAGTATGTAGCCTTCAATATCTCTCCTATCCCCTGACACTCCAGATCCTGGTCATCACCATTTTACTCTCTGGTTTTTCTGAGTTTGGCTTTTTTTTTTAGATTCCACATCTGAGTAAAGAGCACCTTGAACTGCTGCTCCCTTTGTGTGACTACTTCCACATAAGGGACCGTGAGCCCAGCGAGGCCTTGGTTTCCTTTGCTGCCTGTTGCAGTCTTAGAAGGTCGTTTTCTTTCATTTGTGCCTTCCCAGCAACTGATGGTGAGCAGATTTTCTCTCCTTAGTGTCTGGTCTTAAGAGTGTACTTAGATCATACAGAGCAGACACCAGACCAATATCTGGCTTCTCTAGCCTCCAGCGGTGCTTTCTGGTTTGGCTGTTTCCCTTTATGATGGAGGCTTTAACGTGTGTGTATGTGTGTGTGTGTGTGTGTGTGTGTGTGTGTGTGTGTGTGTAGCAGCAAAATATCATGAGAAGAACATGGGCTTTGGTGTGAGACAGACCCGGGGAAGAACCCTGGCTGTGCGGTCGTATTTGTCTCTTGGGTTCTCAGTTTGCTCATCTCAGGAAAGAGGATACTAGAACTTACTCAGCAACATAACTGTGAGGATTAAATGAGATAATGGGTCTAAAGCTCATTGTCTCAGCTCCCAATAATCAGAAGGTGATTAATAAATGATAGCCACTGCCATTCTATCTTGCAGCATTTCAGTGTGGTTGTAATTGGGTTAAGGCTGAGATGGAACTTGTGCTTTTTTGACACATTTAATTCGGTTCAGTTCAGTGTCTTAGAAGGTGTTCTGCTTGGTGCTCAGTACAGATACGGTATAAACTGAGCTCTGTGTCTGTTCTCACTAAGTTCTTCTTGCTCATTCCCAATGAATTTTGTCTTGTTGCAGCTTCCAACAAAAGCATTCTGACATCCCTCCCCATAATCCTAAATAACTCTGTTCTCCTTTGAAGCTTAGTTTGACCTTCATGCCTTTTGGGATCTGAGGACCACTGATCCTAATATCCCCTCCCTCCCGCTATAACACAGAACGCATGCTCTACATCCTCCCAACTCCCTAAGGAAACTGCATACCCTCCCGGTTGCAGTAGTCACTGTAGTCAGTGCCTTAGACACATTACTCGCCCGCTCAGAGCCCCCCTCCTCCCGCCTGGGCAGTGGAGACAGTTATACCTCCTCTCAGGCTGGGAGAGGATTCGTGCCTGTAAATGTTTGTCCTAAGAGAAGGTGGACCCCCACAGACCAGACTGCAGGAAAAAGAAGAGACGTGGAATCTGTGCCTGCCAAGTGCCAGGCAGAGGCAGAAGCTGCCCTGAACTCAGGGAGACCCTGGGTGCACAGCGATGGGTCTGTGCCGTATCTGGTGCCATTTCTGCAGCTTGCAGAGGAGAAGCCACAGCTCTTTCCTGTTTGCCTTCCCCTCCAGGCTCCTTATAATAGTGGGCATGGTGAAGAGGGAGGAATGATAAGGCTCCTTTTTTTTTTTTTTAATGAATCTGTTTCATTTTTTACATCTGGCTAATGGGATGAGATTTTCCTCTAAACAGATCCTGGGATCTGCTCTTGCTATTGCTGCAAAAGGTCCCCAGCCTTGTGCTGGTGGAAGGTTTAAGGCGATATGCTTTCCTCCTTGAGTTTTTTTTCTTTCTTAAAAAAAAAAATCTTTATTGTTGAAAGTATTACATAGGTCCTCCTTTCCACCCCCACTAACCTCTTCCAGCCTACTCCGGGCCCCTGCCCCCCAGGCCCTCACCACCCCATTGTCTGTGTCCACAGGTTACGCATGTATGCATGCAAGTTCATTGGTTGATCTCTTCCCCCCCCCTCCCCTGCCTTCCCTCTGAGGTTTAACAGTCTGTTCAAGGCAACTTCTTATTGAACATTTCATACACACACACACACACACACACACATATGTATATACATGTGTATATATGTTTATATAAATATATATTTTTGTTTTAATATATTTTATATATTGTACATACAAATATTTTACATATATATATTTATATTTATTTCAAAACTGAGGCTCAGAGAGGTTACCTAGAACCCTTGAGCATGTAGGAAATAGGGAAAATCTGAAATGGGGGTATTGGACTCTCCAAAACATGACTTCAAACTCTTCTGAAGGCTGGAAACTAGTATACCAGGAAGTAATCAATTACCTGACTCCTCAGCGGCAGCTCATGTTTGGCTTCCTTGTCATTGGTGCATTTCAGTTTTTCCTGCAGGTGAAGAAACAGGCCTCGGAAAATGTAACCCAGCTGGCAGTGTTCTGCCCAGAATTCAATTAAGTCCATGATTTCCAATTAATGGGCCCTCATGCTCAGATTGAGCTCATAACATTAATCTTGCTTTATTTTAGGATAGCTACTGCCATGATGTATAGCCAGTCCTGTCAGAATTACTGGAGCATAATTAAGCCAGAGAGACAGCCAGAGCAGGTAGTTAAATGGGAGCCAGGGAGGGACTCCCTTTCTTTGCCTGCCTCAGGCAGCACTGTAAGGGTTTCCCTCTGAGACCGTTTCCTGGATGGCTCATCTTGGTGCCGTTCCCATCCCCAAAGGATAAAGCGTCTCCAGACAAGGAGAGGATTTGAGAGTCCCCGTTGGTGATCCATTGTGAGCAGTGTTGCAGTTAATTCAGCAACACCACATCCACCTCCACCTCAGTGACCACTTGCTAAGTTGTGACTATAGCAGACAGAGTGCTTTCCCAGATGGTGCCGCAAATCTTTGTGATGAGTCTGAGGAAGTAGCAGAGGCTTGCTCTTTGCGTAAGGTTCTAGACAGTGATGGGCTTTTCTTGGAATCAGTGGGAGGACGTGGCAGTTCCTAGGTGCAGGCCTGTCCCTCGCGCCCCTTTCTTTCCTTTTCTCATGGTTGTTTGTCCAGTAGAATCTCCTTTACTTCCCCATTTAGGAAGAAGAAGATGCGCATGCATAGGCAAATACGACTCATGACTGCCTGTCATTATCTCATTGAAACCTCTTCACAGGCATGGAATGAAGATGTTATCTGCCCCCGTTTTACTAGTATAGCGAAGGAAGCTGAGGCTCGGAGAGATTACACTGTTATAGAAGTAGTAAGGAAGGAGGGTCAGGGTCACAAATCCAGGCCTGCTTATTTGCAAAGCCTCTCTTCTTGCTGTTACCAAAAGCGTCCTCTCTTTTCCTGGTTCTCCAAGAGTGTTTATTGTTGGATTGAGACTCTTTGGCACAAGCAACACATGGAGAGTCATTTTCTGAGTGGGGAGTTGCTGAATCAACCATTCGGCTCCCCAGCAACTAAGGGTGTGCCCTTGAGATTTGTGGAGGCTCCCATGTCTGGCCCACCCAACCCCCGCCATTGACTTTGATGGAATTTTCTCAGTGTTTGGTTTTCCCACTGGAGAGTGTAGTGGTGAGGCCTCTATGACGAAGTCTCCACCAGTCAACCCACACCAGACTTCGTTTTTGAGATCATGGGACAGACGAGTTGCGGGTTCTCTTTGCATTAGGTAGCCGCTTTTCCTCCAAATGCTTGCTGAGGAATTTTGCAGTGGTTTTTTTTGTTGTTGTTTGTCCCAGGATTCACCTTCAGAAAGTTTCTGCATTCCCCATTTAGTTAGCATTTACACGTGTCCTCGCCCTGAGTTTGCTTCGCCTCATTCGGTATTTTTTATGCTTGGCATTGCATATTATTCACAGACTGCCTGTCACAGGTTCCTACAAATACGTTTATCTGAGGCCGAAGGTACTGCCTTGAAATTTCCTTCAGGTGCCCTCTGATGGAACTCTGGCTTTTGAAATATGCCCTTAAGTGTGCGCTCTCCCTGGGAAATTTCACTTGTCTGAGGCATTATTAATCAGCTCTGAGAATAGCTTCCTGGAAATCTGTTGATGATATTTTTTGTCATTTGTTATGTTGGTGTGACAACTAAACAGCTATACTGAGAGCAGCTATACTGAGAGCAGCTTACTCTTTAGCTTGACCCTCAATCATCCTGGGACCTGAGAACCACTCACCTTGCCAGTCTCACCTCCTCTTCTCTCTAACACACGCTCTACCTCCTCCTCAGTACCATGAAATCCAAGCTCCAGCAGGTGTCTTAGACGATTCCTGAGCCCCTTCCTTCCTCATCTGTTTAGTGGAGACAGTAACACCATCTCTCAGTTCGGTAGCATAGTCCCTAGTACAGTCCTAAATGGTGCTCAGTTGTGGTCATTTTCCTTCCTATGCATGTCCTTGACTGGTGGTCTGGTGACCCGCACCCCCACCTTCCCTTAGCTTGCAATGCTCTGTAGCCCATTTCTACCCAATTGCAATTCAAATGACACCTCTTCCATAAAGCTTTTCTCTTTCCTACATCTAGCCACCTGCATCCCTCTCCTCAAGCTGGAAATAAGCTCCTCTGAGCTGTCCACTTTATAGGCATGCATATATATTACTTGGTGAGTCTGTGCAAAGGAAATCAGTTAATAGTTATATTGCAGCTCTATAAGAGAGAGATATTAGTGGAAAAATATTAATGACTTGGAAAACACTTCCGTATTAAGTGGGGGAAATGGCAGGCACAAAACTGAGTATAATATGATCTTATTCCTGTGTTTATATTTACGGAACACAGTATATATGTGTGCACATTGTCAACCGATGGTCGTTGGCACAATTCAGCACCATCAGGAATCCCCAATTTGGTGTGTAGTAAAGAAGGAAACTTTATTGAGTCAGAACAGCTCAGTCGTGATACCCAACGGCTATGAAAACAGCATAGCTGTGCAAATAGCATGTCCCTCTTTGGCTAGACAGTTCTGCTCTGCACCATGTCTGTCTGCTCCACTCTGCTCCAGTGAGACATCTGCCATGTTTTAGCTCAGCCAGGGGAATACAGTCTTCCGTGGAAAGGGAAGCTGACTTGGAGGGGAGCTGGGTTATATAAACAGGAGTCCCTGCCTCGGATCCCTGATTAGTCTGTCCTCAGGCAAATGAGAGCTCCAAATCCTTGCAGTTTGATTGGCCCTAAAGGCACTGTCCTGATTGGTCAGAATAGAGCTGTTTGGTTGGATGTGGAAAGCCTTGGTCCTATTGGTTGAAATAGGATTCCAGAAACTCCTTTATAAGGGCTGGCTCAGATGGCAGAAACACAGTGCAGGCAGGCAGTTCAGCGTAGGCTTCTCCCTGAAATGCAGCTTACATGAGAGGCTCCTGCTAAGCTCTTTTTTCTTTTTTTTAATTTGAGCCCAGTTAGCCACCAGGAGCCCTCCTTAGTATGTGTCTTTTTTTCTCTGAGTTCTCAATGTACAGAAAAACACAGAACTAAAAATACAAGGGTATACAGTTATCTAACATGTTAACAGTGCTTATCCTTGTTTGTTCCTGCTTTATTTTCCTTTCTGTTTAAATTTCTTTTCTTTGGTTTTGGTGAGTCTCAGGTGCAGAGAAGTAAGTTACTCATACTGCCTTGTGGTCTTTACACTGCATAAGGCCACTCTCTCATTTGATTTTCTTTTTTTCTCCCTTCATCCCCAATCTCATCCTCTCTTATCATTCACTTTTTTCTAGAATGATCTTAACATATGTCCTTAGATGTGCCCAGATTTTCCATATTGAATATGAATATACTGTATTATATCTATAATAATAAAAGCATAATGTGCTAATTAGACCAGACAGCTGAATGACCTTCTAGACATCATTCCAGACATTCTTCCAGATGACCTTTAGGATGAAGCTGCTGTGGAAGGGGCTAGGCACAGGGGTTAGGGGCAATCAGGCAGGCAGGTGAGTGGTTAGGGGTGATCAGGCAGGCAGGTGAGTGGTTAGGAGCCAGCAGTCCTGGATTGTGAGAGGTATGTCTGACTGCCAGTTTAGGCCCAATTCCGTAGGATCGGGCCTAAACTAGCAGTTGAACATCCCCCAAAGGGTTCTGGATTGTGAGAGGATACAGGCCGGGCTGAGGGAGCGCTCCCCATGCACGAATTCCATGCACCAGGCCTTTAGTATATTATATATTATGTAACAAAATATGATATAACAAAAATAATGTTATATCTACATATATAAATATAAATGAAAGCCTTTTTAAAAGAAGAAATCAGAATTACTCTCTCTGTATGGTATCGCCTTTCATTCTCTTCCCCTCATCTCATAATCTCTCTCTCTCTCTCTCTCTTTCTCTCTCTCTCTCTTTCTCTTTCTCTCTCTCTTTCTCTCTCTCATATACACACACACACACACACACACACAGATTTCTTGACCTCGTACTTTTTAGCACAGTACAGAGCTTTGCAGAGATGGCCATGTCAAGGTAAATAGCCCTACAGAACTAAGGGTGGCATTTTGTGGTGACTCATGTATTTGTCTTATCTTCTCCCAGTCTGGGCCCTATTCAAGGAAATGACAAGAGGAACACTGGCTTTAGAGTTTAAGAGAAGTGTGTGTATATGTGTATATGTGTGTATGTGTGTGTGCATGTGCATGTGTGTGTGTGCATGCTTGTACCCATACACATATGTATCAGAATTTACCAAATGTTTACATTTTAAATATATGCAATTTAGTTTATGTCAATTTTATATATGTCAATAAAGCTGTTTTAAAAAATCATTAATCATAGCAATAGTTAGGGACAATGATTTTATTTTCCTGATGTGTCCATTTGAGGCATGTACATTTCTAATACCTATTGTGTTTTGAAATGTTGCAGATGTGGGTTGCTTCCTCCCATGGCCCAAGCAGGACTTCCGTCGCTGTGGCTGTGTGTACCTGATAAGATGAAAATGCGCGGCATCACACTTAGCTGTATCCTAGCTAAGTAACCCTGCAGGAATGAATCTGCCTCTTTGAGACATAGCTTCTTTATCTAACATATAAGAGCAAAAGTACCTTTGAGTTTTATTATGTGGGATACTGTACATTCTTGCATAGCTCTTAGCATGTAGTAAGGCTCCTTTGGTATATGTGTAACACGTGTGTGCTACGTGTAGTATATAGTACATGTACATTGATGCTGATCTTGTCATCAACAAAATCTTTCTACAACAATTGCTTCTTCTTGGAGAGTAACGATTGGATATTTCTCTAGAAGTCTGTTCGCAGTGGCAGCTCCAGAATTTCTGTCCAGGAGGAACTAAGAGAAGACAGTCTTGTTGGGAGGAGATGGGGTTGAGAAACATCTCTTAGAGCTTAATTGCATAACAGAGTGTTTTTCCAGAATTCAGTGTGTACCCGAGGATTATTTGGGAGGACTGGTATTATTCTCTCGGTCACTCCTTGAGGCCTCTGTTCTCTCTCCTCTCCTTATGAAATGGAACTGAAATGTTAGAAAGAAAATTTTTGCTTGATTTTGTTTCTTTGTGATATTCTTTAAGCAGGCCTCAGAAAGTACAAAATTAGACTCTCAACAACTAAGCATCGTGACATGTGGGAGTCCCATTGAGGCAACTGAAGCTTTGGTGAACTTGAGCAGTCATGGCAGAATGAGACTGGACCTGTGTGTGGCTGAACCTGAAGCCTCTGCCCTTAACCACCTCCCCATCCTGCCTTCTTTCACCAGGGACTTTGTTTCTCATGCCCAGATTCTCCCACCTCACTTTGCACCTCCATCCTAGGATTCAGAAGAGTCTGACACAGTAGAATAACTTGTGAAATGGTCTCTTTGCCCCTCACCAGCTCCAGCATCTCTGGGTCTTTAATAACAGGGACGATGTTTCTTGCTTCTTCACACTCCTCTAAAGTCTTTACCTGGTACACAGTGAGCACTCGGTGTATGCGAAACTGGGCTGCTATAGAATGCAAGAATCAGAGAAGATGGCAAGGATGGCCAGGTAGACCAAACAGGTCAACTTGGGCAGAGACCTGGTCATTGCCTAACTGGCAGATATAACCAAATGCTTTCAGTGTCTCCTCACATGTCTCAGAATTTCTCATTGCAGTCCTGTATCTTCCAGCACCCACGAGCGTGCCTGCTTAAGAGATGGGGTTTCATGAAACTCGACAAGAGTTTTATTGTACAAAGACTAATATTTGACAAGAAGACTAAAGGGAAATTTTTATCTTCAGACAGATAAGAGGAACTAATTAAGTAACCGTTACTAGTTTCTCTTCCCCCAAAGGATCTAAGATGTGAGGGGAAAAAGAAAGAAAGAAGGTACTAGAAATGTAGTCAAACTAAAGGCCTCATTGAGACCCAAATTGACCCTGTGAAGAATAAAGGCAAGGCACGATGGCCACTAACAGGCTGTCAGTGCTGGGGAAATTCCAGCTAAATGGATATAGAATATTTTACTCCTTCATGGATCATTGGAATCAGGCCATAGTTGCCAATCCAAATTCTGGCCACTAAACCCTCATAGAAAACATATATATTTACTGCTTAATATGATTCAACAAGTATTTTAAGTCTGGCATGCCAGAGAAACTTCTATATAAGAAACAATTCTCTCCATCAGTCCATCATTATGAAATAAATATGATCAAAACTATTTAAGGAGATCAGAACCCCTAGTAGAACTCTAAAGAAATAGAGGTTCTGCCTACCCCATGCCTCTCAACTCTAGCAAAATTTTTCCCCTCCCTGTCTAACAAAAAGGCCAGGGCTTGAATGGCATTAAATGGAATATGACATTTCCCTCTAATTACTAGCCCAGAAATGAGAAAATGTCCTCATTGGTGTCTGACTCTGTCCACACAAGAATGTATCATATGCCACACAATAAAACTCTAAGATATTTTGCTCCTATTTTTTTTTTTAGAAAAGAAAACTGTGTCTCAAAGAGGCAGATTCATTCACAGAGGGTTACTTAGCCTGGAATACATGTTTAACAGATGTTCTTTTTACAGTGAGGCAGGGTCAGAGAATCTTAGAACTGAGGAGACTTAGGGGGTCATCTAATTCATCCCCTGTTGTTATAGTCTTTGAGACCCTGAGTCTGTGATTCTTCCATAGCCACATAGTTGGGTTGCTCTTCCCATCAAAGTCATGAAAAGTGGATATAGAAATACCGCGCATGCTGATTTGATGGTATCAGGAGTGATAATAAAATGTTTTATAACTGGTGCGATAATGTAAATGAATATATAAATATATAATGTAAAGTACAGCCCTCGTTTATTCTCTGAACAAATATACCCACACTCATGTTACTGTTTACCAGGTGATAATATTTATAGCACAGTTTACTCTAATTTCCAATTTTTGGGACATTGAGCCAAGTGACCCCCGTTTCCAAGTCTTGGTTTAACATGGGGAATGGCAGCGGATCCTGCAGTTAACTTCCCTGTTAAATGGATGGTCGCTAAGGCCCTGGCACCTCATCCCAGCTGAAGAGCTGAGCGTGCTGCTGACCAGTCAGGGCTGTGGCGCACTGGATGCCAGTGTTTCCTCCGTGGTTTGGGCCCTCAATGCCTGAATCATTGGCACTGCCTGCTCCGGGGCCTGTGCCTGCCAGTGCCAGTGCCGAGCTCCTCTGGAGCTGTTGGTGGATGATACACATACCCGGGTCTCTGCTCTCGGGGTCTGTTAGCAGCTGCCAGGCCTGTCCTGTCTAGAGCCGCAGCTGCGCAGTGTCATCAAGTGGCTTGTATTTAACAGCTCACACAACACGGCAAATAATCCAGAAGCATGTCAGCATTTCCAAGTCCAGTACCATGGAACTTGAATGTTAGTCATGCAGATAACACATACCATACCAGTTCACTTCGAGATGGCAGGGGACAACGCCAGCGCGCTAACAGGTTCCCCTCTGTTCTGTGTCTGTGACCCTGAACTACCAAAGGTGAAGAGCTCATGAGAACCTTAGTGGTGGCTCCACAAGAGATTCTGTCCTTGTACAATCTCTGGTTAGGCTTTGTCAGCCCTGACATTTAGCAGCATGGCCTTTTTTGTTTGTTTGTTTTCTCTGCTGAGGCTGCCTGGCTTTGCTGGAGGCAGCATGTTTCACGGTTGTCTTCTTTCCATCCCCGGAGCCGCATGGCACCTCTCATTCCCTAAGTGCTGACAGCATCCCAGGCACTGTGCTAAGGTTTTACTGAATCCTCACCACAGGCCTGTGTAAAATTCCGTGGAGGCTTCCCTTTTACAGCGAAGGAAATCAT
This sequence comes from Murina feae, assembly GCA_004026665.1. Taxonomy (NCBI): domain Eukaryota; kingdom Metazoa; phylum Chordata; class Mammalia; order Chiroptera; family Vespertilionidae; genus Murina; species Murina feae. The sequence goes on from PVJC01004370.1 coordinate 19,604, forward strand.
AATTTGCATCAGTTGACTTGTCTAGGCTGTGCACCCAGCTAGTAGCAAACGTTAGAAGCCAAACCAGTTCTGGCTGATGTAATGTGCATCTTCCGACTGCGGCAGCTTTGTTTCATGACTAACCTTTTGTTTGGCTTAGGGAGTGTTGATTTATTCACTTGATTTTATTTTTTCTGTGAAATTGTTATTTCTGGTTGGATTCCTGGGTAGTCTGTGGTAGATAGTCAATTGAATGACTCATTTGCTTGTGAGCTGAATTTCTAAGAATTCAAATGAAAATTCCTGATTGTTCTAGAAAAATTGCACGACTTTAAAACCACATTCACATTCATGGCCTCATTGGATCCTTTTGATGCCGTGAGACACGTAGGGAAATTTTTGTTCTTAATTTATTGCAATGTATGAAGGGAGAAGAGGCTTCAGAGGAGTAAAATGCCGTGCTTAAGGTCACAGTTTCTAGGTGGAAAAACGAAGTCTCCAGTGTAAGATCCTCTATCCTAAGTCCATTCTCTTTTCTCGAAGCTTCCCTGAAGTAGGATGAATGGGGAATGAGGTTTAAACTGTCTTTGACTCTGGAAGCTGAGGCATTGGGTTTTTCTACAGTATATCTAGTTGAAATGGTATATCCATTTCTCTAATTGTGGGAAACCAGGAGATGACAAATCTCTTATACACAAGGAGGATGGATCCTTCTGTGGTGATGGCCCTGGTTCTTGTACCCTCGCTAAGTGTTGTGGAGAAGAAGCAGCCTTTTCCCAGGACAGGGACTAATGGTGCATTTCTGCAAGGATCCTTTAGTTTTAGGAATTTCTGTCCTGCAATTGCCAACTTCGTAGAAGGCAGGAAGAAAGGACACGTGTGACATTGTGTCACTTAACCACAGAGGAAAAGGCCCCATAGGTGAAAAGGAGCATGAATAGGAACTGATCATTGGATTTTCAGCCATCCCTTAAACAGGCTGATCCTGAACACTGTGGAAGAATGCTAATAACTCACAGGTACTAGAATTGGATGGCAGTGACTTCCTAGAAATGGGAAGGGTGATGGTCTGTGGAAGTGCCTTTGTGGAGGCTCAGAAAACCCACTGAGGAAGGTCGATGTCCTGAGAACCTTAATCATTGCCAAAGGTTCTTTTCCATGTCAAATATTTGTCTTTTACAAAAATGAGATTATACTGTGCATAGTGTATATTCTGCTTATTTTTTTTTAATTTTTGTTTTATTGCTTAAAGTATTACAAAGAGTGTTAAATAAGTCTCCATTTTTCCCCCTTGACCTTCCCCCCTCCTCCCCTACCCCCCAGTGTCTTGTGTCCATTGATTATGCTCATATGCATGCATACAAGTCCTTCAGTTGATCTCTTAACTCCTCCTCAACCCTCCCCAGCCTTCCAGCTGTATCTGCTTATTTTTACCTCGCCCTTTGTCGCGAGTGTCTGTACTCTTCTAAGTAGTGACTTGGTAGCTAATTATGTAGAAGACTACATCAGTTATAGTCTCTTGCCTCTATGAACAAGGCCTCAATAAACAACACCTCAGTGGACATCTTTTTTTTTTTTTTTTTTTGCTACATCATTTGCATATGATCCTTTTCTTTTTATGACAGTACTTTATGGAGGAGCATCTCTTAGAGGTTACCAAGTAGAATTGTGTGCAGCCAAAGGAGTCCTGGGCACTTATTGTATGAGCAGTGAAGAGTATGTATGGGGAATCATGACTGCATTATGGACCCTGCAGGGCAAGGCCTTTGTCAGCATTTTCTTGCTTCCACAGTACTTCTCCTGTTTTGCCTGTGACTAACCGTCGTATCAGATGTTTATGAAAATTAGGCCACACTTACTTTTTCTATATTTCTTGTTACATTAAGGAAATTAAGATCAGCCTTAACATTTGTGCTGGCCTTCTTAAAAATATACTTTGTTCCGGCCCAGCTGGGTGTGGCTCAACAATTGAGCTTCGACCCAGGAACCAAGAGGTCACTGTTTCGATTCCTGGTCAGGGCATATTCCTGGGGTGTGGGGTGTGCAGGAGGCAGCTGGTCAATGATTCTCTCTCTTCATTGATGTTTCTATCTCTCCCTCTCCCTTCCTCCTTGAAATCAATAAAAATATATTTTCTCTCAGGAGAATCAGATTTTATATGTCAGTGTACAAGTGAGAACTAATCAGGTTATACTGGGTGAGCTCCCATGACTTGGGAGGGATTGGATGCTGCTTGTTGTCTCGTCAACATCAGGAGTCCCTAGACAGCTGATTACATCCTTAGAAATGATGAGGAGGGGAGGACTGCACCCTCTGAAGCTCGTCTCTGGTGGGCTTAAGCTTTACAATGACAAGATATCATGGAACAAGAGTCTACCTGGAGCCTTGGAGGCACAGATTTGGACCCTTCTCTTTGGATAGTGCCCTCATGCTTTCACAATTCTGTCCTCGTCACTCCTACCATCTGACACCCTCAAATCCTGAATCCCCTTTATTAAAGCCCCAGGTGTGTATTTCCCCCTGGTGCCATTTTAGCCAAAGCATTTAGCAACATGGCAGAGGTGGCAAGCTCTGGACTCCCAAGAATGGAAGTCTTTTCAACCATCTAGTGCAGGGATTAGAAAAAGTCTTCTGGCCTGGCTGGTGTGGCTCAGTCATTGAGTGTCTGTGAGCCAGGAGGTCATGGTTCGATTCCCAGTCAGGGCACATGCCCAGGTTGTGGGCTCAATCCCCAGTAGGGGGCATGCAGGAGGCAGCCAATCAATGATTCTCTTTCATCATTGCTATGTCTATCTCTCTCTCTCCCTCTCCCTTCCTCTCTAAAATCAATAAAATATATTAAAGATTTTAAAAAAGAAAAAAAGAAAACGTCTTCCGTAAAGGGCCATAAATAGTAAATATTATAGGTTAGTGGGCCATACGGTCTCTGCCATCATAGCAAGGAAGTAGCCACAGACAGTATGTAAAGGTGTGAGTTTGGCTTTGTTCTCAGAAAACTTTTCTTATAGACACTACCGTTTGACCTTCGTATTGTTTTCACTCTATCAAACCAATTCTTTGGACTTTTTTTTCACTCATTTAAACATTAAAAAGCCATTCTTATTTATAAAGACAGTGAACTGGATTCTACCCAGGATCTGTAGTTTGTGGGTTTTTTTTTTCTGACTGTACCATTTCCCTCTGTGCTGAGTCTTTTTTGAAACCTCTCTGCCCTTTCTCTCAATGAGCGGAGGCTCAGATATCCTTTGCAGAATCTGTGCTTCTGGCCTTCATGTAGCTCAGCAGGGAGAGCCAGAATCCCTACCCAAAAGGACCATGAGGCCAAGATCAGATCATGATCCTCTTCTCCTTTTTTTGTGTCCTGGCTAGTTTGACATATAATTTGGGAATATGAAGGTCACAGATATACTCTGATCGGTGGGTCTGGTTTCTGCAGGGTTCCAATGAACAGAGCATGCTGCCTGAATGATGGCGACAGTCTGATTTTTATATAATCGAGGTTATTTATATCTTTTAATAGGTTGGTGCCCTGGAGTTCTTTCCCAGCGCGAAACTGAGAGTCAGAGAGAGGTCTGGATAATAAATTCAGCGTCATCTCTATGAACAATAATATATCAGAAGGGTATTCAGGCAGGAGTGTTAGCTTGTGATGGAAACAGGGGAATTATAAACATTTTATACTGCTCTATTCTTGCTAAATTTAAAATGAAAACACAATACAGATTTTTTTTTTATGTGGAGTGTGTTTAAAGGAAGATACTGTGCCCTGTATTATAGGGGAACAGAACCCAGAACATTCTCAGATTTGTAGCTTTGGCTGTAGTCTGTGGAGCCGCCCAGCAAAGCAGCTCCTGACCTTTATTCAGGGCCACAAAGCAGTGGGGGGGGACAGAGGCTCAGGCGCCTACATAAAGAGGCTGGTTTGGTTGGTTTGACAGCTGCAGTGATTTATGAGAGTGCTTGTTAACGACCATCTGCTGCTGAGAGCCACCAAATGAGAGGCACGCGGGAGGAGATGAAGGAATAGCAGGGGGAGGGCTTGTGTAAGACAGGTAAGGATCGTCCTAATTACAGCTGTTAGAGTTGTGAGTTGATAGGGAACTATAGAATAGTACGAAAATGGCACAAGCAGCACAAGCTTTGTACTTGCATAGATCTGGCTCTACTGCTTGTTAGGTGAGTTGCTGCCCTTCTTTTGAGTTTCCATTTCTTCATCTATAAAATGGGTATAGTAGCCTTAGCTGGTTTGGTTCAGTGGATAGAGCGTCTGCCTGGGTACTATAGGGTCCCAGGTTCAATTCTGGTCAAGGGCACATGCTGGGTTGCAGGCTGGATCCCCAGTGGGGGGGGGCGGGGTGCAGGAGGCAGTCGGTCAATAATTCTCTCTCATCATTGATGTTTCTCTCTCCCTCTCCCTTCCTCTCTGAAATAAATAACAATATTTTAAAAAATGAAATGAAATGGGTATAATAAATACTCTCTCCTTCTCTTGCTGTGTGAAATTGCACTAACATAAAAGTCCAAGAGGAGTTCCTGATGCCTAGGAGAGCTCAGAAAGTGGTAGACATTATTAATGTGTGTCCATTCACTCGCTGATTCATCAGCATTAATTGTCCTTTGCGATTTCAAATAGAACCTCCTTTTCAAGTAGATTACTGAGGCAGCAATAGCGCATGTGATCAGAATGGAAGTATAAAACAGTCAACATGTACTTATAAGTATATATATATGAGCATCTAAATGGTACCCAGGAGTGCAGTAGGTACCTCAAGTATGATTTAAAATATAGCCACCTGGCCAGTAAATACAATAAAAGAGACACCACCTCACTCACTAGTAATTGGGGAAATTACAAAATAAGAACAAAATGAGATCTTGCTTCACACTCAATCAGATTTGTAAAAATTTTAAAGTCTGACAATATCAAGTGTTAAGGAGAATGTAGAGTGAGGGACTTCGTATTCATTACTAGTAGGAGTTTAAACGGACAAGACTACTTTGGAAAATGATTTGTCAATATCTAGAAATTTGAAGATGTGCATATCCTGTCTATTAACAAATTTTATTCTCAGGTATAACCAAAAGAGAATCTCCCACATGTAGTTAAGTCGATGTGTTTAAAACTGCATTGTTTTAGTAAACACCCTTATTGTCCGTCTTAGTGGGAAACCTTAGTGTCCTACCTTAGTGGGTAATGGACGCATTCTTTAAGGAGCTAAAATTACATGTGGTACCAGCATAGGTGAATTTTAAATAATGGTGGGTGAAAAAAATGAAGTTACAAACGGAAAGCCATTTATATATGGCTTAAAATCATGAAGAACAATCTATCTATATATATAAAAGCCAAAAGCGACTGGACGACTGAATGATTGAACGACCAAACGATGGGTTGACTGGTAGCTGTGATGTGCATTGACTACCAGGGGGCAGACGCTCAACACAGGAGCTGCCCCCTGGTGGTCAGTGTGCTCCCACAATGGGAGTGTCAGTCAGCTGACTGATGGGCACCAGATGCAGGGCTCACAGCTGGTGAGTGCGGCTGTGGTGGTGGCATGAGCCTCTCCTGATGGGGACTGACTGGGCGTGAGCCTGCTGCAGGCATAGTGGGGCCAGGATGAGTGGGAGGGGCAGGCAGGAGTGGCAGGTGGCAGCAGTTTGAGCCCATTCCCCACAGGCCATGCTGAGGAACCCACCAGTGCATGAATCTGTGCACCGAGCCTCTAGTATTAATAGATTGCAAATGTTACCCACATATGTAATAAAAGTCTAAAGAAATTATTTGGGAGGTTTGGTTCAGTGGGTAGAGTGTCAGCCTAAAGGGTCCGCAGTTCGATTATGGTCAAGAGCACATGCCCAGTTTGTGGGCTTGATCCCCAGTGTGGGGTGTGCAGGATGCAGCCAATCAATGATTCTCTCTTATCATTGACTAGAGGCCCGGTGCACAAAAATTTGTGCACTTGGGGCAGTCCCACAGCCTGGTCTGCACCCTCTCCAATCGGGGAACCTTCAGGGCTGCTGGCTCCTAACCGCTCACCTGCCTGCTGGCCTGATCTCCCTAACTGCTCTCTGCCTGCCTAATAACCTCTAACTGCCTCTGCCTCAGCCCTGCTACCATGGCTTTGTCTGGAAGGACATCCGGAAGGTCGTCTGGAAGATGTTTAGTCTAATTAGCATATTACCTTTTTATTAGTATAGATGCCACCTTGTCTTAAAAATGCAGGTTGTTAGCACGTTTTCCTATTGTGGAAGGGGAGCCTGCAGTAGCATCCTGGGTTCTGACCAGGGCTTATGTACTGGTGATTTACCTCAGCAGATGAGATTCCTAGAAGAAGACTCTTGGATGTACCTTGAACATTTCTATCGATTTTGCCAAATCCTCCTCTAAAAATGTTTAAACTCCCACCAGCAAACCATGCATGTGCCCTCTGTCCTACTTTGATGCCAATATCATTGATTTCCCCCTAGAAGCTTCCTTCCCCTCAGCTGGGACTGCTTGGCACTTGAGCCAGACTCACTGTTCAGCCTGGGACTTGATTTTTCGAGATAGAATTATGGAGGAGGAAAAATAGTGTTTCTCTACCCTTCTGAGTTCTTAGCAGAGGCCCTTGTAATGAAAGACAGATTACCAAGAGAAAAACAAAAGTTCATTAACATGTGTACCCCGTGTATATGTGGGAGATCCCAACGAAAAATGAATAACTCCCCAAGGTGGCTTAGAGTCCAGATTTAAATACCTTCTTCCTAGGGAAAGGGGACGGGATATCTAGGCCTCTTAGAGGAGAGTACATGAGTTTCAGGAAAGATGAATGAGGGTGGGGGGGATAGTTTGTAACAAAGTTTGGGTGTGATGTCAACTTCTAGTCTCCTGTGACAGGAGTCAGTCTTCACTGGCTGATGACACTTTTCCCATCGAGGAACCTTTTGTGGGGGTCCAATTTTAGGCAGATCAGGAGACTTTAGTGAAAGCCTCTCCTTGCATTTGCTGTTTTTCAAGCATCTGTAGCTCAAGATCATCAATATAACAACACAGCATATGTTGGGGTGGCATGTTCTCTGACCTTCAGAATAAACCCAACAAAAGCTTGTTTCCTCTCGTAGATGATTTGCCACTGTAGTGTTATTCCCTGGAGACAGTATTCTGACCAGACCTTCCTGGGAGTGGTCATAACATATGCTGTGCTTGTAGAAAGGTGTAGGCCATATCACTAAATAAATCAGGGTCAGTTTTCTCATCTTGTGGAAAGGGAGATAAAGTTATGATAGTTGATCTCCCTTTCCACAGGTTCCCTGCAGATTTGTGTCTCTGCTGTAGCCCCAGTGGCCCTAGTGCCTCTGTGGCTCTGGGGCTTGCAGCTGCTGGGTGCCAGGCCCACTTGAAGGTTTATGTCTCAGATCCTCCAACGCCAGCACTGAGGCTGGGCTTGGAGCTGCTGGGTGCTGGGCCCCCTGTGGGCTGTGCCTCTGCTCTTAGGACCCCAGTGGCCCCAGCACCTCCACAGCCACAGGGCTCAGACACCCCACGCCTTGGACCCCAGCGGCCCCAGTGCCGAGGCAGGGCTCGGAGCCGCTGGGGTGCCGGGCCCCCTGCAGGCCGGGTCTCTGTGCTAAGACCTGACCTGCAGGGGGCCCGGCACCCCAGTGACAGCAGCAACCAAGCAGGCCCAGAGGCCCTTTTCCAGTGGGCTTGGCAGAATGTCTTGTCCCAGCCGCTGCTATCTTTGTCTTGAAGTGATGGTTAATTTGCATATTATTCTTTTATTAGATTAGATGTTTCTATCTCTCTTTTCCTCTCTCTGAAGTCAATTAAAAATTTAAAAAATTATTTGGAATGATAAATATTACATCCAGGATAGTATTAAGAGAAAAATGAGGGACGTGGTAAGAAAGGTTACCTAGAGCTCAAATCCCAACTCTGCCAATTACTTACTAGCTCTATATCCTTAGACAAGTTTCTGATCTATAAAATGGAATAGTATTACCTACCTCACAGGTATGCTATAGATTAAATGAGTATAGGTAAAATACTTAGAATAATACCTAGCAGAGATAAGTGCTACATAAGTTTTAGTGCATAATAGTAGTATAGCTAAAGTCTGTTACCCCTAGATATATTAAGAACTATGCTAATAGTTTTCTGTGCACTCATTTAACTGTTTCCTGTGAAGTAGGCATGCCTGTGCTATCTAATGGATAGAGGCCAGGGATGCTGCTAACCACCCTACAATGCACAGGGCAGTTCCCCTCTCTGGCAAAGAAGTAGTTGACTCCAAATGTTGATAGTGCCAAGGCTGAGGAACTCTGAGCTAACTCTAAGGAGACGGCAAGTACAGTTTTAAGAAGCTGGAAGGGATGAGAACCTGAAATACTTGACAAATAACACTCATGACCATCATGCATCCTCAGGCCTACAGGCTGTCAGCAAGGCCCTTCAGAAGGTATTTTCCATGATGAAGGTGAACTATTACTTTGAGGGATAGCCATGCGGCGGCTCTTCTAACACAGCCAACTCCATCAAAGGGCAGAGGAGACCCCTGGGACTCACTTATGAGCTGCCCGATGCTCGTCCTCGGCCATGTCTCCGAAGCAGCACTGTCTGAAAGACTATAATGCTGGCCACAACTATACTTTCAAGCTTTCCAGTATCCACATTAAAAAACTTAAAAGGAACAAATGAAATTAATTTACCATAGTGTAATCTATTTAATTTAATACATCCAAAATACTATCATTTCAGCTTGTAATCAGGGTAAAATATTAAGATCTTTTACTCTCCCCCTCCCCTCCAACATACACACTGTCTTTGAAATTTGGTGTGTATTTTATGTTTGGACTAGCCACATTGCAAGTGCTCTGTTGGCACATCTGACTAGTGCTTCAAGTTCTGGTTGTGCTGCTCTGGAAGGTTCTGTTCCTGGGACTTAGTGAAGACCGGCAGCAATGCTATAACCCAGTCAGTGAGCTGAGAGCAGGATGTGACTTCCAGGAATGCCTGCCCCTGACTGTCGAAGGTGGTCTGCCTATGTTTCAGGATCAAAGAGGGGGTTGGTTTTCTGTGTGGCCTGTGCCATCAGCTCCTTTTCTGTTTCTCATTGGCAGGTGCCTCGTCCCCAGACATGGAGCCCAGCTATGGGGGAGGCCTCTTTGACATGGTGAAAGGAGGTGCAGGCAGGCTCTTCAGTAACCTGAAGGACAACCTGAAAGACACCCTCAAAGACACATCTTCCAGAGTTATACAATCTGTTACCAGGTATGTGTGTTCTTCCTGGTTGAGTTAATGGACCTTTGTGGTCCCAAAGGACCTGGTTACCTGCCAACTACTTGTCTGGCTCAAAGACTGGCAGTTTTGTGATGTAATTTCATGAGATCTGATTGACTAAGCAGTGTCACCAAAGCTGTAAAGTGGAGTCCTTCAGAAGCCACAAGCACAGGCTGGGAGGCCTCAGCTCACTGGTACATGAGAGCACAGTGGGTTGTCATTTCTGGCCTTCGAACCCAACATTCTGAGTTCTAGTGCATTACCTGCTCTTGTTAACCATGTGACCTAAGGCAACTTCATTAACTTCTCTGAGCTTTACTTTTATACCCTGGTAGGTAGGATTTGTGCCTTTGGGTGTTTGAGAATTAAATGAAGTAATCATGTCTATACAATCTGAATAAACAATACTCATGTATTGCAATCAAAACAGAATTTTGTTTTTGTATCTTAATAGCCCTTTAGAATTTATTTACTGGGAGAAGTTTTCTATTCTTCCGCTGTATGAAACTTCTACAAGCAAACCATATGAATTTTTTTTATCCTTAATTATTAGAAAGTTTTAGAGTCACTTTAAAGTTACAGTGTGCAGTTTTAAATCAGAAATGCAAATGTCAAGTCCAGTCTTGGCCAGTTTTGCTCAGTGGATAGAGCATCAGCCTGTGGACTGAAGGGTCCTGGGTTCAATTCCATACCCTGGTTGCAGGCTCGATCCCTGGCCCCCGGGCACATGTGGGAGGCTACCAAGCAATTGATGTTACTCTCTCCCTGTCTCTCTCTCTCTCCTGTCCACTCTCTCTAAAAAATCAATGGAAAAATATCAGATGAGGATTAACAGAAATTCAGATAGTAAGTCCAATATACTGATCAACATTTTAATCTTTGTTCAAAGGTAAAACTTATCCTTTCCCTCCAGTCTGCCAGGAGGGAAAGGATAAGTTTGTTCTTTCTCCATCACTTCCTCCCCTGACACCTATGGGTGATATTTCCCTGTAGGCAGAGAGCCTGGCAGAATGATTTTTAATAAACAAGCATTGGTTTCTGAATGGATTCTGTTCATAAAGTGGCATCTGTTTGTAAAGACTATGGGGGTGCACAGTGGGAGCAGTCCATTTAAGCTACTGAGGGTGTGGGCTGTCTTCCCTTAACAATGCTTCCTTGTTGGAGAGAAGGCTGGAGGGAAGTCAGGATAGGCAGGCTAGCGGGAAGTGCCCCGGTGATTATGCGAAAGTGATGGAGAGAGAACAGCCATGGCAAATGTAGATCATTGTAATGAGTGCCCTTCTTTGTCTTGCTTTTAGCTACACGAAGGGAGATTTAGACTTCACTTACGTTACCTCCAGAATTATTGGTAAGTTCCTCATGTGTATTTACTGCTCAGACTCAGCTTTCAATTGCCGTTCATCACCACAACCGAGCTGTTTAACCTGTCTTCTTTCTGTGTGACCCTCCAGTGATGTCCTTTCCTCTGGACAACGTTGACATAGGATTTAGGAATCAGGTGGATGACATTCGGAGCTTTTTGGATTCCAGACATCTTGACCACTACACGGTGTACAATTTGTCACCCAAGTCCTACCGAACCGCCAAGTTTCACAGCAGGGTAAGGAATTTCCGCTCTGGGATCACATGGTTGAAGACCTAACAAGGTATTTCTCCTCTTAAGAGCTATCCTCAAAGCCTTTGCCCTGTGGCACATGGAGCTGAAAAACGATACACTGTGCACTTTTCTAGCCACAAAATATTTATTGCGCTTTAATGATATATTCTGAAGATTTTTGGGGGGTGAAGATATCTGCTTATCTGTGGATGAGATGCCATCTAAGTTGGGGCCTCACACCAGTTGTGGTTGGTTGCTCAGTTGTTAGGGTGCCTTGCTGTGAGGCTCAGTTGGAGCTTGAACTGCTATGGAAAGCATTTGACTACCTGTATACTACAACACTCATCATGCCTTTACCTGTCCTTATTGCTACCTGGCCATCGCGATGAGGCAGTGTAGCTAGACCAGTACAGACATACTAGTGTTAATGGGAATAGCCTGCTGACATTCAGTAAAATTGCTTCTTTCAGAAGTGAAGATAGCACATAAATAGCCTACATTGTAGGTTTGGTAATCCTGTTACTAATATTAATAGTAGTGAGTGCAGCAGCCAACACTTACAGAGTGTGTACACTGCACTAGGGACTTGACATGCAGTATCTCATTACATTTTCTCAGCAGCCCTCTGAAGTAGAAGGACAAAAGGAGGCACAAAGCGGTAAGGTAACTTGCCTGAGACCACACCGTTAGGACTGACACTCTTACCTGGGAAAGATGGATTGTCTTCTAAAGGAGCTTTTGCAAATAGGCTGAGAAGTATTCCTCGTTCAGGAACCACGAGAGCTGGCTTGGGTTTGACTCTAGTATCAAGCCTGATATTCCTGGTCGCTGAATTCTTTTTTGTTTTAAATTACATTTATTGGGATAACATTATAACTTTATATAAATTTCAAGTGTACAATCCTAGAATACATCATCTGTATATTGCATTGTGTGTGCACCACCCAAAGTCTAGTCTCCTTCTGTTCCTGAATTCTTGATTTACTCACCAAGATAAGGCTTTTTCTCTCTCAAGAACATCTTCAAATATTTTGACTTAGCCTTTAAATATGATTCTTTCTGCAACTACATTTGGGTCTCGTAATAAGTAGGAAGGGTTTTCTATACATTGGATCCTTTAAAAATGAAACTTGATTTCTAATATTTAAGATAGTAGCTGGGGGTCTATGCTGTGTATCTAGCACCTCAGCTCTGATGGCAGAACATATTGTGCTTCGAATCTCAGTTGCGATCGATCGTGTCTGGGCCTCCATTTCCAGATCTGAGGTTGCGCTGCCTGCTTTCTAAGATTCCTGCCCCAATGTGCAATATGAAAAGGGAAGGTTTTGTTAAGGACTCTGTATTCTCAGAGTGTTCTCCAAATAGCAATAGGTAATCCAGTGGTTCCCAAACTTTAGTGTATATCAGAGTCACCTTGGAGGGCTTGTTTAACACCCAGGCCCAGCACTGCAGATTCAGCAGGACAGGGGTGCAGCGAGATTCTGCATCACTAACAACTTCCTGGTGCTACTCCTCTGTCGCCTTGGGGACTACTCTGAGAAGCACGAATGAAACCACTTTGAAGTGGTTTCTCTAGTGGAGACTTTAAGTACAGCTCCTTCTGATTCTCTATACTTAACTGATCTTCCAATTCTTATTCCATCTATTAGCTAATGCAGAGCAAGTGATATCAAACGAGATGTGGGTAGATATTCTGTTTCTAACTCAGATGCAAATCTTTTGAATTGTTTTTTTTTTTCTTGTTTGGAAACAAAGTCAGTGCCATCATTTTTAAAATGAAGGGACTGTGGAACATCCTACACAATATTTCATAGACATTTTATTTAATCTGAAAAGATTTGTGATAGTCTGGAACATTTTCCTTCTGGAAGTAAAGATATAATACCATTATAGAAGCATTCATTCATATGAAGATATCTCTTTGGGTAGTATTTATAAAAGCAGTCACTATAATGATATTTAAAGAAAGCTATCTATTAGCGTAACTACGTATTTTGTGACCAATCTTAACAATCTTAGCAAAGGAACCAGGAATTAATTACACATTGACTTAAAACTGCCACAGGCTGCTAGCTCTCACTTGCCTTAAAAGGGCAAGAAGCATGTTTATTTGATTTGATACCTAGAATAGTGCCTGGAATGGCTAAACATTTCTCAGACAAATGAATGTGTCAAGGACTATTAAACACATAGATATAAAATAAATATTTGGTTCTTGTTCCCAAGGCACGTAAGCCTAGTTTGAGAGAGAACCTAAGACATTCTAAAGACGACTGTGAATAATATGCACAGTACCTACTGAGGGAAATTAGCGAAGGGAGACAGCAGTGAGAGCTGGACCTTGAAGCATGAGTAAGTGAAAGGTGTGGTGTTATTTCTATTAAAAAAAATATTTTTATTGATTTCAGAGAGGAAGAGAGAGATAGAAAGATCAATGATCAGAGAAAATCATTGATCAGCTTCTTCCTGCATGCCCCCTACTGGGGGTCAAGTCTGCAACCCAGGCATGTGCCCTTTACCGGAATCGAGCCTGGGACCCTTCAGTCCACAGGCCAAAGCTCTATCCACTAAGCCAAACCAGCTAGGGCTGGTGTTATTTCTTTTTCATGCAAATTGTAGATTGTTTCTTATAAGGTTCTTCATGATCTGGCCTCTGCCTGCCTCTCTGACTTCATCTTTCACTGTTGTTATGCCCAGAACACCCAGGCTGCAACCAGGGAACACACACACTGCCTCTGCAGGAGCTGCTCTCTCGCCCTAAAAAGCCATCCATTGTCACACCGCCCCCGCCCCTTCCTTGTTTACCTGACTTCACTGAGGGGAGGATTTCCACGAAGCTTTCCAATCCTTTCTCCCTAAAACATAGGAAAGCATGACACCTTAGCCCTTTGCAGATAGTCCCAGAACTCTGCCGAACAGATCTAGACCCTCTGGCGAAGCTCCTGCAAGCCTCAGTTGCATATCAGGGAGACAGTCCAAAAAGCTGGGTCTATTCATCTTAGCTCTGTTTCTGATGTGGCTTTTTTTCAAGCTCCTAGTTCTTTCTCTCCTCACTACTAACATTATGGATTGGTTTGCATCTCATTGTTGCATTACTTAGAAAAGTTCTCTTACTTCTCATCCTCCAGTCGATGGAGAAGGAAGCCATTTCCTCCTCCTTTCAGATCAGTGGAGGGTTATGTCTGCAGTTAAATATTATTTTAATAAGTGTATATGGCAGAGTGTTCCATAAATAGCCAGTGTTGGAAAAGAGTAATTAGGAGGCTGGTTTTATTTATAGACTCACAGTAGTCCTGCTCTGTCTTTATTTCTGAACTTAGTTACTTTACATTCATATTATGTGATATGTGCTTGGAGATACGGGTAGTAGTGGCAAAGACAAGCTGTTTCTATGCTATTGTCAATAAATGGAAAATAGATGAATGGCCTGGCCATAAAGTTCTAATATCTGACTAATGCATTTCAGTGCCTCTTTAAGCTTCCTTCTTCCTTTGCAGGAAGGAAGGTGTGCTGTTGGTAGCACAGAAAAAAGAACCCCATTGGCTGGCCGGTGTACTCAGTGCTTGAGCGTCCACCCATGAACCAGGAGATTATGGTTCGATTCTCCATCAGGGCACATGCCTGGTTGTGGGCTTGATCTCCAGTAAGGGGGCAGGGGGCGTTGTAAGAGGCAGCCAATCAGTGGTGTTTCTACTTCTCCCTTCCTCTATACAGTGGTTCTCAACCTTCTGGCCCTTTAAATACAGTTCCTCATGTTGTGACCCAACCATAAAATTATTTTCGTTGCTACTTCATAACTGTAATGTTGCTACTGTTATGAGTTGTAATGTAAATATCTGATACGCAGGATGGTCTTAGGCGACCCTTGTGAAAGGGTCATTCCACCGCCAAAGGGGTCGCAACTCACAGGTTGAAAACCACTACTCTATGAAATCAATTTTTTAAAAACAAAACAAAAAAAGAACCCCAGCTGATTCTTTTAGACTCTCCCTTCATGTTGCCTTTTTCCAAACCTCGTGTTCTTGTAGGATTTCTTCCCTTCGGGGAATGACTTGATTTTTTGAAAATATATTATCAACTTGGGCTTCAAGAGGGCATGATTGCGTGCAGGTGAATCCTTTTTTTCCCTTTTTCTTCCAGAGTTCCCCAAAGTTCTCCATTGTTTCTGCTTTGGTTTTCTGGTTGGTGAGAGGGGTCAACCATAGAGCAGTGATGCCTCATCTTTCCTGCTGCCACTATGCCTCAAGGCAAGGACAGGGAGTAAAGGAGTAGAAAGAAATCCCTGGCCTGAGAGCCAGAGGACTGTGGGTCCCCACATTGTAGCTCTGTCAACTTCGGTGACTTTAATGTCTTAACCGTAGTAAGATGTGGTCATTACATGAAACCCCACAATGTACAATGGGATTATAATTAAACTAGGGGCCCGGCGCACAAAAATTTGTGCATTCGAGGTGGGGGAGGGTCCCTCAGCCCGGCCTGTGCCCTCTCACAGTCTGGGACCCCTCAGATAATGTCCATCTGCTGGCATGCCTGGCCAGCCTGGGTGAAGGGCTAATGGCTGTTTTCAGGCTGGCCAAGCCCCCCAGTGTGGACCCTCACCCCATCGGGGTGTGGCAAGCCTGGCTGATGGGCTGAGGGCCGTTTTCAGGCTGCCCCAGTCCCTTCAGGTTTTGGGTCCCTACTGGGGTGCCTGGGAAGCCTGGGTGAGGAGCTGAGGGCTGTTTTCAGGCTGCCCACAGTCCCTGGCCGTTTTTAGGCTGCCCACAGTCCTTTCAGGGTTTGAGTCCCTACTGAGGTACCTGACCAGTCTGGGTAAGGGGCTGAGGGCCGTTTTCAGGCTTTTAGCCTGCTCACAGCTCCCATTGACCCAAGGTCCCAGCGAGGCTGGCTGGAATCAGGTTCTGGGGTTTATTTATCTTCTATAATTGAAACACTGTTGCTTTGAGCCGAGGCCTAGGCAGGTCCGTGGCTTCTATAATTGAAACATTGTTCTGTGAGCAGAGGCTCAGCCAGTCTAGGCAGGCAGTTGCAATGGAAGCCTGCTGTTTACTCTAGCTCCATGGCTGCCGAACATCATCTTGGCTGGGTTAATTTACATACAGCCACTCTGATTGGTGGGTGGGCATGGCTTAGGCATCCCAGAGAGATGGTTAATTTGCATATTACTGTTTTATTAGATTAGATACTAGAGACCTGGTGCACAAAAATTTGTGCACTCAGGGGGGAGGGATCCCTCAGCCCAGCCTGTGCCCTCTCGCAGTCTGGGACCTCTCAGTGGATCTCCACCTGCTGGCTTAGGCCCATTCCCCAGGGGATTGGGCCTAAACTGGCAGTCAGACATCCCTCTGGCAGCCCGGGAGCCCTGGAGGATGTCCACTTGCCAGCGGGAAGCAAGCCTAAGCTGCAGTTGGAGATCCTTAGTGCTGCTGAGGAGGCGGGAGAGGCTCCTGCCACCACCACTGTGCTGGCAGGTGTCAGCCTGGCTTGTGGCTGAACAGAGCTCCCCCTGTGGGAGCACACTGACCACCAGGGGACAGCTCCTGCCTTGAGTGTCTGCCCCCTGGTGGTCAGTGTGTGTCATAGTGACCAGTCATTCCCAGTGGTTCTGCTGTTAGGGTCAATTTGCATATTACCATTTTATTATATAGGATTCGTTAGACTGTGTGGTATAATAGAAAGCTCCCAAATGTACTGTTTTTATAACACACACAAATTTAAATGTCCCTAGGTTCCTTTCTCAGCTGTTCCTCTTACTGGGCAAGTTACTTTTCACACTTGAGACTCAGTGTTCTCCTCTGTAAAATGGGGATGACAGTAAGAATACCTGTCTCACTAATACTTAGGACATTTTCTTTAGGTTTGCTTAAGAAGGAAGTCTGACAGCAGCGCCTGCCATAGAGTAAGCATTCAGTAAGTGGTAGCCGTGATTAGCACAGATAATAATAAAATGCCACAATAAGTGATTGACTGAAATACCCCTGTCCTCCAAAAATGGTTTCAGATTCTGAAAACACTTGATATGGCTCTTCAGTCTGGTTTTCCACAGCACCTTTTGCTCTAAATGCTCGGCAAGTTGGATGCTTGTGCCGTCTTATCTTGTGCTTGGGGCGACAGACAGATGAACATTGAATGGCATCCAGCCCGGGTTCTATTTTGGCCTCTTTCCCCACTGGGTGACATCATGGCAGCTTTGTAATCCATATGGTGTGTTCTGTGCCCTGCAGCTCCGGGAGGTAGTCAAAGGGACTGGAGACGGCACAGTGAAGTGTCACCTGCCCTAAGACTGTGGTGCCTACCACATGAAACCATGAATCCGAGAGAGAGAGAGAGAGAGAGAGAGAGAGAGAGAGAGAGAAGAAAAAAGCCTGTAGTGACTGAATCCCCTTTTAGAATGTTTAGGATTTGTTTATGCCTTAATGATTTTTCCCCTTTACACAGAGCACATGCTTTAAAAAAATTCTAATTGTATGTTTGCCTAATGATGTACAATTATATATCAAGTAAATATATAATTATAGAGCACTTTAAATTAATATTATTTACTTGATTGATTTAATTGTTCTGGAGCTGCTAGTCTATTGTGCTAAGAACAATTTGGCAACTTTTAGCTGTTATAGATAGTAACAGTGTTTGTGTGGGTACATACAGTTTCTAAAAGGTTTAAAAGTATTATCTGGGAGCCCTAGCTGGTTTGGCTCAGTGGCTAGAGCGTCGGCCTGCAGACTGAAGGGTCCTGGTGTTGATGCCAGGCAAGAGCACGTGCCCAGGTTGTGGGGCTCAATCTTTAGTGGAGGCCATGCAGGAGGCAGCCAATCAATGATTCTCTCTCATCATTGATGTTTCCATCTCTCTCTCCTCCCTGCTTCTCTGAAATCAATTTTTAAAAATCTATAAAAAAATATTATCTGGGAAAACAAATTGGCTACACTTTTACATAGTTATGATGTGAAAAAACCCCCACAAAATTGATTCACCTGTTTCTTCCCTCAAATATTTCACATGTATACAAATCTTATTATAAGAAGAGATTGTCAAATGGGGTTCATTCTTTTACTCACCGTTCATCCAGTAAATACTTACTGAGCACCTGCCATTCAACTAGCACAGCCACCCACACTGGATTCCGGTTATAAAAATGAATCAGTGATGGACTCTCTTCTTATGGACCTTAGTGTCTAGAGGGGAGACAGACATAAACAATTTGAATAAGACTTGACAATAAGCTGGCATTTACTGTGTTTACCTCCCTGTGCTACAAAATTCTCACAACCATCTTATAATGCCCATTAATACTTTGCATAGAAGAGAACGGAGGCTTGGAGAGGTTGGTGACTTGCCTAAGGTTAATTAGGAAGTCAGTGGTAAGGCCAAAGTGGACAGCCGGCCTGTGGGCTTACCCATGTTGCTCTACTGGTAAGAGCTGAAATAGATGAAAATGGACTAGGGCCTGCGTACAAAGAAGACTAAGGTGACTAAGCATTTCTGCCTGTGGGTGTGTTAGAGGCACTGTCAGGGACAAGGGAACACTTAAACTTGGGTTTTGGAGGATGAATAGGGACTTAAGAGGGAAGAAAAACATTGCAGACAGGACGCCGCTTGTACAAGTGTACATTTTGTAATTCCTCTGATGGCAAAAATTTATCTTCCCCATTATTTTTAAAAATCAGTATATCATCTCCACCCCTTGAAAAGACATCAATGGGGAATCTATTTGGATGATAAAAAAAAAAAAAAAAAAGGACCAGAAACAGCCCTGAATCATGTTGGGTAAAAGGAACGTGTTGCTGAGTTTAAGCCAACAAAGGCCCAATACTGGGTGACCCTGCATTGTTTGGTAGCTATGTCAAGCATTTCAACCACTTTGTTTAATAAACCACATCTGTCATTCCTAAAGGTATAGGAAAGTGGTTAACCAGAAAGGTTCCTCATAATCATCTTGTAGAAAAAAATTACAAATTAACCAAAAAGAGTGGGCTTTCTTGGCAGCCACCAAGAGTGAAACATCATGTGTGGTTATTACCTGGTTACCAAAAAAGGGCAAACCAAACAGATTGCTCCTACGTCCCTTGCTCCACTGTTAAATATTAGGAGTTTGAGACATTGGGGTTTTCTTAGGCCAGTGGTATTAATGTTGTAGAGCACTTTCTGATGACAGCATCCACGCACAACCTGTTCTTTCTCCAGAATTCCCTACATCAGCAAATGGCACCAGCTCCCATTCTTTTATCCAGCCATTATTGCTGGAAGCCTGGAGTCATCCCTGACTCTCTCCCATCTCTCTTTTAAGTATACCCCTCCTCACTCATGCACTGCCACCATGGGATCCATCACCTACTCTTTGTTTTTAATTTCGTTTTATTGCTTAAAGTATTACAAAGAGTGTTAAATAAGTCTCCATTTCTTTTTCCCATCACCTACTCTTGTGTATAGGTATTCCACTTCCTCTTTACTCCTTAATCCCTCAAGTTTTTTGTACCCCACTGCTCGTCTAGGCCTAATCCCCCACCATCCCTTCCTTAGACTTTTCAGCAGCTTCCTCACTGATCTCTCTTGACTACTCTCATGTCATTCATATCCATTACTAATACTGGATCTTGGAAAATGCAGATCTGAGCATCACTCTCTTACTTTACCCAGCTTCTAGCAAGGCCTTGACCCCCTTTAGTTCACACTCTCACTATATAGGGTTTCATTCCTTTTTTCCCTAAAAAACATTTTTGGCTCTGTCTGACCTCAGGTCTTTGAACTGGCAGTTACCTGATACAATAATAGTAATGGCTACATTTATTGATCACATTGTGTGTGTCATATGCTGAACTAAGCCCTTGAAATATACTCTCATGTAGCACCCACAACATTGTCAGGTAGGTAGGTATCATTTACCACATTTCATAAAGAAATGCTTAAAGAGGTCATAAAGGTTGCCCAAGTCTAAGCTTCTATTTATTACTGATTTAATTAGTGAATATCTAAGCAGTTGAGGCTGATGTCTAGTATTTGGAGGGAAACAATCATCTCAACCAGTGTACTGTAGCAGTACAATGATTTATAGTCAGAAAACCAAGTTGCAGTGCTAGCACTGACCAGCAGCGTGATTTCAGACAAGACAACCCCTGAGAGTGAGTTTTCTCATCTGCAAAATGGGGATCATATCAAAATGGGGATCATATCAAATGATTGCTGATTAGATTAGAATAAAGCCAAGCAGAGCAGTCAGGGCTCTATGACTGTTTCAGTTACAATTGACACGCAATAGGATGTGTTAAATGAATATGTGTGTCAGTTGAAGGTTGGCTCCATAAGAGCCCTGAGCAAGGTTTGGCTCACTTTCATGTGCTCATGAGAGCTGGTATAAAATTAGGAATAATGCAGGATTTATAAGGTAAACATACAATTAAACATCTAGTAGGCAGGCAAAAACATTTTATACTTAACAGACATTAAATTTAGAGCTTTGTGCAATGGGTAGTATTATAGCCAATGAGGTATATCTGAGACGTAGTTATTGTTAATTGAAATAAACGTTTGGGTAACCTTACAGAATAAAAATGAAATTCAAATATATAGTTTAGGTGATCTCACTGAATTTAAACTGTATTTTAAAATGTGTTTTTATACCCTTAGGGAAACAGAATTTTTTAATGAAAACATTGCTGGATTACATTCTCAGTTGTTCCTGAAGATAGAATATCACTCCCCAAAGCAGTTGTTTGGCGTCCTACCTGTTGGAGAGGAAGTCACTAAGGGAATTCATTTCCTTTTACTGTGTTCCCTTAGGTTTCAGAATGCAGTTGGCCTATTAGGCAAGCCCCCAGTCTGCACAACCTCTTTGCTGTGTGTCGGAATATGTATAACTGGCTACTGCAGAATCCCAAAAACGTCTGTGTTGTCCACTGCTTGGTGAGTAACCTTTATTGTTGTCATTGTCTGTAGTTATTTGGTATAGTTCGGTCAAATATAGCTTGCCCTGTGCAGACTGATAAGCACGTCATATTTAAGTTGAATTACCATTTATTGAGATCCTACTTAGGAATTTGGTGATTTGAGGCATATGAAAATGAGGAATGACCTTATTATTCTTGCCTTAAAATTTGGGTATTAGTGGGAGAGGCAAACATGTACAGAGCCCACATCATGTAGAGCCTCTAGAATGTTCTAGGTATTACAACAGAGGGAGAAGCAAGAGCTGTGGGTGCACAGGTAAAAATGTCATAGACCTTGTGTGAATAAAGCTGCCCAAAGCACATTGGAATATTTATTTTTTCTTACTCTTTTAAAATAATTAAAAATTTTTTTCAATTACAGTTGACATGCAATATTATATTAGTTTCAGATGATTAGAGATTAGAGATTTATATAACTTACATAGTGAGCACCCTGATAGGTCTAATACCCATCTGACACCATACGTGATCATTGCAATATTATTAACTGTATTCCTTGTGCTTTCCTTGCTTTTTGTGTTTGAATAAAAATGAAATAAAATGACACTTATGCCCTTGTAAGTAATCACAGAAAATATTGACTGTGTTTTACAGCAATTCCCAGTGGCACTGAAGGCTTTGCTGACCTCTTTCTTTCTCTCTCTTTCTTTCTTTCTTTCTTTCTTTCTTTCTTTCTTTCTTTCTTTCTTTCTTTCTTTCTTAATTTTGTTTTATTAAAGTATTACAAAGAGTATTAGATAAGTCTCCATTTTTTCCCTTGACCTTCCCCCCACCTCCCATACCCCCTAGTGTCTTGTGTCCATTGATTATGCTTATATACATGCATACAAGTCCTTCAGTTGATCTCTTAACCTCCCCAATCCTCTCCAGCCTTCCAGCTGTAGTTTGACAGTCTGTTCGATGCAGCTCTGCCTCTGAATCTATTTTTGTTCATCAGTTTTAATGTTCTTTATTATCCATAAATGAGAGAGATCATGAGGTATTTTTCTTTCATTGACTGACTTATTTCATTTAGCATAATACTCTCCAGATCCATCCATGCTGTTGCAAAT
Organism: Murina feae; assembly: GCA_004026665.1. Taxonomy (NCBI): domain Eukaryota; kingdom Metazoa; phylum Chordata; class Mammalia; order Chiroptera; family Vespertilionidae; genus Murina; species Murina feae. Next base: position 41,435 of record PVJC01004370.1, read on the forward strand.
GGTAAGAATTCCTTCTTTTTTACAGCAGCATAGTATTCCATTGTGTAGATGTACCACAGTTTTTTAATCCATTCATCTGCTGATGAGCACTTAGGCTGTTTACAAATCTTAGCTATGGTGAATTGTGCTGCTATGAACATAGGGGTGCATATATCCTTTCTGATTGGTGTTTCTGGTTTCTTGGGATATATTCCTAGAAGTGGGATTACTGGGTCAAATGGCAGTTGCATTTTTAGTTTTTTGAGGAAACTCCATACTGTTCTCCACAGTGGCTGCACCAGTCTGCATTCCCACCAGCAGTACACGAGTGTTCCTTTTTCTCCGCATCCTCTCCAGCACTTGTTGTTTATTGATTTGCTGATGATAGCCATTCTTACAGGTGTGAGATGATACCTCATTGTTGTTTTGATTTGCATCTCTTAGATGATTAGTGACTTTGAGCATGCTTTCATATGTCTCTTGGCTTTCTGAATGTCCTCTTTTGAAAAGTGTCTATTTAGGTCCTTTGCCCATTTTTTAATTAGATTGTTTATCTTCCTTTTGTTAAGTTGTATGAGTTCCCTATAAATGTTGAAGATTAAAGCCTTATCAGTGATAACATTGGCAAATATGTTCTCCCATGCAGTGGGCTTTCTTGTTGTTTTGTTGATGGTTTCTTTTGCTCTGAAGAAGCTTTTTATTTTGATGTAGTCCCGTTTGTTTATTTTCTCTTTAGTTTCCAATGCCTTAGAAGCTGTATCGGTGAAGAAATTGCTTCGGCATATATCTGAGATTTTGTTGCCTTTAAATTCCTCTAGTATTTTATGGTTTCCCATTTTACATTTAAGTCCTTTATCCATTTTGAGTTTATTTTTGTGTATGGTGTAAGTTGGTGGTCTAGTTTCATTTTTTTTGCATGTATCTGTCCAATTTTCCCAACACCATTTATTGAAGAGACTGTCTTGACTCCATTGTATGTTCTTGCCTCCTTTGTCGAATATTAATTGAACATACTGGTTTGGGTTGATTTCTGGGTTCTTTATTCTATTCCGTTGGTCTAAATGTGTGTTCTTGTGCCAGTACCAGGCAGTTTTGAAACAGTGGCTTGGTAATACAGCTTGATATCTGGTATTCAGATCCCACCTACTTTGTTCTTCTTTCTCAGGATTGCTGCAGCTATTTGGGGGTCTTTTTTTTTTTTATTCCAGATGAATTTTTGGAGAGTTCGTTCTAGGTCTGTGAAATATGCCATTGGTATTTTAATGGGAAGTGCATTGAATTTATAGATTGCTTTGGGTAGTATGGACATTTTAATGATGTTGATTCTACCAACCCATGAACATGGTATGTTCTTCCTTCTGTTCATGTCTTTCTCTATCTCTTTTTTCAACATCCTGTAGTTTATTGAGTAGAGGACTTTTTCTTCTTTAGTTAAGTTTATTCCTAGGTATCTTAATTTTTTTGGTGTGATGATACATGGGATTGCTTTTTTAGTCTCTCTTTCTGTGCGTTCACTATTGGTGTATAGAAATGCCATAGATTTCTTGGCATTAATTTTGTATCCTGCTACATTGCTGAATTCATTTATTAAGTCTAATAGTTTTTTGATGGAGTCTTTAGGGTTTTTTATGTGCAATATCATGTCATCTGCAAATAAGGACAGTTTTACTTCTTCTTTTTCAGTTTGAATGTCTTTTATTTCTTCTTCTTTTCTAATCACAATGGCTAATACTTCCAGTACTATGTCGAACAGGAGTAGTGAGAGTGGGCATCTCTGTCTTGTTCCTGTTCTTAAGGGAAATGGTTTTAGTTTTTGCCCATTGATGACCACTGATTTTATACAGTCCATTTTTTCTAACCCTTTTTTTCCAGAGGCCTCATACATATTGTTTAAAACTGAACTTCCAATAAAGTCTTTTTGAGTATTTTCGCAATATGGATATTTCCACTATATATCTAAGTTCCTTCTGTGGCATTCAATGCATTGCAGCATCATATTGGTGAACTCCCACTCGACCATGAGTATCTTACAGGGAAGAACTTTGTCTTTCTTTGCACCCAGATATGAAGGATTTTGAATAAATGGTTGACATTGTAAGCAAATGAAAACACAAATGGAATCTGAGCATAAATATTGGAAATACTCATTGCTTCTGTAAACTTCAGGGTCTTTATATTTTTTACTATGATCTTACTTAATGATTCTCTCTTTTATTCTTGAAAGCCAGTTGGCTAAGAGGGAGAAAAAGCAGAACATATTTTCTTCTTTCCACTTCAAATACTTAACTTTTAATATAAAAACTAATAAATTTTTTTAAAAGACCAGCATGGCAAATAAAAGGAGGGACCCATATCTATTAAAAGAGTGTCTGGAGGACTAAATCCTAAAAAGAATTAAGATTGAGAAAAGTGTATTTGTTTAAAGAAAAATGTCCTTGGAATAAGGACAACAGTAAATGCTTGAGGCACATGGTATAGTCTTATCTTAATTCCTTTATGCTGTTCCTTTATCAGTGAACAAATGGCAAGCTAGAAAGGGTGTAGCCATAATTAAGACAAAGCTGATAGGTAGTGAGATAGTAAAAGAGCCTCACAATACTGAGCAATATCCATTCTCTAGACTTAAGCTATGGGACAGGATGCCTAAAGGACAGGGAAAGCAATTATGGATCCATTAGGTAATATGAGGAAACTAGAAGAAGAGGTGCCAGGCAAGCAAGGAGAGATTGCTTCTATAAGACAGCAGAGTTAATCCTGGAAAGTTACATCTGGTGAGGCTGATGGCAATTCAGGCAAAATTGTCATATAAATTTTTGCACACATATTTTTGCACAGATGATTTTTAACTCTTAGAAAAACACCAAAAAGTTATTCATTATGAACACACATATCAAACCACCTGAATATTTTTCAAAAAGACTAATATATTAGTAGATATAGTTTATTGGATTCCTGCAAGATATTGACCAGTTTCTTGGAATCAAGGTGGAGAAACTTGGACAAGGTTGTTACACATTTAGTGAAATCATGGTTGAGTATCTGCTTCCAAAGGTAGATGGCTAGTGGATCTGCAGCTTCCCAAGGTTGCATTTGGTTGCCCTTTTAATTAACTTTTATTGGTTTCAAAGAGGAAGCGGGGAGAGAGAGAGAGAGAGAGAGAGAGAGAGTAATGTCAATGATGAGAGAGAATCATTGATCGGCTGCCTCCTGAAACCACAACCCGTAGCCCTAGCTGATTTGGTTCAGTGGATACAACATGGGCCTGTGGACTGAAGGATCCTAGGTTCAATTTTGGTCAAGGGCCAAGTTGCAGGTTCAATCCCCAGTGGGGGATGTATAGGAGGCAGCCCATCAATGATTCTCTCTCATCATTGATGTTTCTCTCTCACTCTCTCTTCCTCGAAATAAATAAAAATATATTTTAAAAATAAAAATAAAAAAGTGCCAATTAAAAGGAAACGTCTTTAAAAAATAAAATAAAATATTAAACATATTTGCCTATAAAATAAATTTTTAAAAAACCTAGGGATTTTAATAGATAGAAAGTTCAATCAGAGTTTATGGTGTGACTTAGCCTGCATTTAAACTAACTTGGCCTGGGGTTTATGTTAATAAAAGCATAGTATCTGAACTAAGGAAGATGATATTTCCTCTCTAGTTTGCTTAGAACACATGTCATATTATGCATTTCACATCTGGGCAGCACATTTAAGGTTGTTTTAAACCATGAACAGAGACAATAGAGTGAAGGTCTGGGGTGGAGGGGTAGGGGCTGGATGGAAGGAGGTAAAGGGGGGTAGAATGGGAGACATATGTAATACTGTCAACAACAACAATATATATGCATAATGCACACACACACATACACACACGAACCTTGTTCAGAGGAAGTACACCAAATAATGATGTCTCTTTAAATGGAATATCAGCCTGGCTGATGTGGCTCAGGAGTTGAGCATTGATCTATGATCCAGGAGGTCACAGTTTGATTCCCATCAGGGCACATGCCTGGGTTGCATGCTCAATCCCTAGTATGGGGTGTGCAAGAGGCAACCAATCAATGATTCTTTCTCACCAATGATGGTTCTCTCTCTCCTCTCCCTTCCTCTTTGAAATCAATAAAAATACATGTTTAAATGGAATATCAAATGAGGAAGTATTGAAGAGATTGTGTCAGGGTTCTCCAGGGAAACAGAACTAATGGGATGTGTATGTGTATATATATGTGTGTGTACACACACACACAACACACAAGAGGCCCAGTGCACAAAAATTTGTGCTCTCGAGGCGGGGGCATCCTTCAGCCCGGCCTGTGCCCTATCACAGTCTGGAACCCCTTGGGGGATGTCTACCTGCTGGCGTGCCTGGCCAGCCTGGGTGAGGGGCTGATGGCTGTTTGCAGGCTGGCCAAGCCCCCTACTGGGGACCCTCACCCCATGGGGGTGTGGCCAGCCTAGATGAGGGGCTGAGGGCTGTTTTCAGGCTACCCACAGCCCCTTCAGGGTTTGGGTCCCTACTGGGGTGCCTGGCTGGAAGCTGGTATAAGGGATTTATTTAACTTCTATAATTGAAATTTTGTTTTCTTGGTCCTCCACTCGAAGCCTGGGTTGCCTCTGGCAACCCAAGGTCCCAGCCCAGCAGGTATCTAGGGTTTGTTTGTCTTCTATAATTGAAACTTTGTAGCCTTGAGTAGTGCTCAGGGCCCATAGGGCCTGGCATCCTCCATTTCCCAGGGCAACTCCAGCTCCATGGCTGCCGCCATCATAGTTGAGTTAATTTGCATATATGCTCCTGATTGGTTGTTGGCCAGGGCTTGTGGGTATAACAGAGTGAAGGTTAATTTGCATATTAATCTTTTATTAGATTAGATATACATACATTCATACATACTAGGGGCCGGTGCACAAAATTTGTGCACTGGGGGAGGGTCCTCAGCCTAGCCTGCCCCCTCTCACATATTGGGAACCCTCAGGGGGTGTCCTACTGATGGTTTAGGCCTGCTCCCTGCTTCCCTTGGGGAGCTGGCCTAAGCCACAGTCTGGCCTCGCTTTGTGGGAGGCGACCAGGCTAATCAGGGGAAGCCACCAGCCCCATTACCCCGCGCTGTAGCCACTGCCAGTCACCGCAGCCACCAGGGTGTTTTCAACAACATGGACTCCAGTTCCTTCACCATGAAAAATGACAACTTTCTTTAGGCATTTTCAAGATGTGTCTTTCATAGGATATGACATTTCTTTCTTTCTTTTTTTTTATCCTCACCTGAGGATACGTTTCCATTGATTTTTAGAGAATATGGAAGATAAGGGAAAAAAGAGAGAAACATCAAAGTGAGAGGAACACTTTGATTGGTTGCCTCCTGCATATGCTCTGACCTAGGCCCTGGCCAGGGAGGAGCCTGCAACCTAGGTACATGCCCTTGGTCAGAATTGAACCCAGACCCTGCAGTCGGCAGGCTGAGGCATTATGCACTAAGCCAAACCGGCTAGGGCAGGATATGACATTTCTTAGCCCTCCAGCAGTGTACCTTCATTTTTTTTTTCTCCAGGAGTGTGGTGGAAAAACCCTAGATTGCCTTTTTGGATTCTTATTACCCAAGTTACTAATAATATTACCAGTGACATACAGGGAGCTTAGCCAATGAGCAGTAAGAAAAGGTGTTTCCTCTGTAGTTCACTCCGATTACCAGCTCCACCCCTGCCCCTCCAATCCCAGCTCTACTCTTGCCCAGGCCTGTAACCTCTGACTGACGATGCAGACCTGGGCAGGGAACCCCCAGACCCCTGAAATTGCCAGCTCTGACCCTACCCAGGTCTGCAGTCTCTGCCTGAGGCTGCAGGCCTGCGCAGAAGACCCCCAAGTCCCTCTGATCGCCGGTTTCACAGAACCCAGCCTCTGTGATCACTGGCTCTGATCCTGCCCCCTGCCATTGCCAGCTCTACCCTTGTCGCACTGGCAACCTCTGGTCAAGGCTATAGGCCTGGGCAGGGGACCCCCAGTCGCCTCTGATCACTGGCTCTGCCCCTGCCCAGGCCCCAAAATTGCCACCCCTGCCCCACTGCAGCCTCTGGCCAAGGCTACAGGCCTGGGCAGGAGACCCCCAGGCCCCTGCCATTGCTGGCTCCACAGGTGCCCAGACCCCTGTGATTGCAGGCTCCACCCCTGCCCCTCTGATCACTGGCTCTGTGGAGCCCAGGCCCCTGTGATCTCTAGCCTTGCCCCTGCCCAGGGCTGAGGCCTTTGGCTCAGGGCTTATGCCTGGGTAGGGCACCCTCATACTCCTCTGATCACCAGCTCTGCCCCTGCCCCCTCTGATCACCAGCTCCAACCTTGCCCATGCCTCAGGCCTCTGGTGAAGGCCTCTGGCCTCGGCAAGGGACCCCCACCCCCCTCTGATTGCCTGTTCTGCCTCTCGGGCCCCTCGCCTCCCCCACCACCTGCCTGGCTAACAGGCCTGACCACTTCAGTGGTGGGGCTGAGCCAGACTGGGGCGCTGCCATCTTGTGGCTATGGGCGCTGCCATCTTGTGGCCATGAGAGCAGCCATCTTTGTGATGGAGTGATGCCTAATTTGCATATTACTCTTTTATTAGATAGGATGTGGCTATGGGCACCACCATCTTGTGGCAATGGGGTGGCCATCCTTGTGATGAAGTGATGCCAAATTTGCATATTACTCTTTTATTAGATAGGATATGGAGAGAGAGAGAAATATATATATATATATATATATATATATATATATATATATATTTGAAACTTGTTATAGGAATTGGCTAATGTGGTTATGAAGGCCAAGAAGTCTCACAATCTGCCCTCTGCAAGCTGGAGAAGCAGGAAGGCCAATGGTATCATTAGACTGTGTCTAAAGGCCTCATAACTAAGGGGGCTGCTGGTGTAAGTCCAGGAGTCTAAAGATCCCCAAACCAGAAGCTTGGATGCTCAAAAAGAGAGAGAGAGAATTTGCCCTTCCTTCACTTTTTGTTCTGTTGGGCTCTCAACAGATTGGATGATGGCCCCTCCCTTTTGATGAGAGTAGATTTCTTTACTGAGTCTATTGGTTCAAATGCTGACCTCTTCCAGGAGCAGCCTCATAAACACACCCAGAAATCACATTTTTCCAGCTTTCTGGGCTCCCTTAGCCTGGCCAACTTGACACATAAAATGGACCATCACAGATTGGGTGTGATGGAAAATAGAAGCATTGATGGAAAGGGAGGGTATTTCAGATACGTGAAGGCTGTCTTGGGGGAAAGAAGTCAGCTGACTTTTGGTCTTCCCAGAAGGAAGAATGAGGATCATCGAGTGGCATAGACCACTCAGCACATTCAGTAAAAGAGAAAACTTTATAAACTAGATGGGCAGGTCTACTTCAACTTGCAGGAAGCTACCTGTCACTTACAGTGTTCTAGGTTGAAAATGGCCACCATCTCTCAAGAATATTAATGTATATAGGGTGCCCCCCTCCAAAAAAACATATATACATTTTTAATAATTATAAAGGCAGTATTTATCAAAATACATTTCATTTTCAAAATTGAGCCATCAGCTGTTACAGTGTATATATATTTTGGGGGACACTGTGTGCATTCCTCTATCAAATGAAGGTGAATGAGGTGAAGCTTCTTTTATATGATTTTATAGGAATCTAGAAATATATATTGTCCCAAAAGATGTAAACACACTTAACAGCTGATAGTTCAATTGATGTTTCTTTCTTTTCAGATTTAACCCATTGGAATGAATAATTATTCAAAGTGTGTATGCATTTTTTTTGGAGACCCTGTCCATAGCATATTCCAAAATGCAGTATTACCTAATCTGTGAACTGTACCAACAGCCCTAAACCAAAAGACCTCAACTGTTAGTCCTAATGCCACAGGTCCAAAGTTACTTTGAAGATCAGATTATTTTCCAGTAAATATATGCAAATCAAATTTATATTGCTGGCTTTCTCAGGTTAGTAGAGAGCCAATTTTATCCTGAGAATGTCTTTCCTTTTGGCTTTGTGATTTAAGTAGCTGGGACTGAGTTTTCTTTTTAAGTAAACAATTTTGAACTTACTGGCATGCCCAGTTAAAAGTGTTTCTCTCCTCTCTCCCTCCCCTATCCCCAACTCTTCTTTCTTTTAATTTTTAAAAAATGGGTTATTCTTGCCTTGACCTGTTTGGCTCAGTAGATAGAGCATCCACCTGCGGACTGAAGGGTCCTGGGTTCGATCCTGGTCAAGGGCATGTACCTTGGTTGCAGGCACATCCCCAGTGGGGGGTGTGCAGAAGGCAGCTGATTGATGTTTCTCTCTCATCGATGTTTCTAACTCTCTACCCCTCTCCATTCCTTTCTGTAAAAAGTCAATAAAATATGTATTTAAAAAATATGTTATTCTTGATTTTTTTTTAGAGAGGAAGGGGGAAGGGGGAGAGAGAGAGAGAGAGAGAGAGAGAGAGAGAGAGAGAGAGAGAGAGACATCAATGTGAGAGAAACATCAATCAACTGCCTCCTGCTCATCTCCCACCAGGGATCAAGCCCCCAAGCCCAGCATGTGTCCTGACCTGTAATGGAACCAGCAGTTGATGCTGAATCACTGAGCAACACTGACCTGGCCTAGCACCTCTCTTTTAATGGCAAGTACAGCCAGTCTCAGTGGTGAGTGGTTGATTGGATCATGTTTATGACAAGTTTATGCATTTTCTTTGGCAGGATGGACGGGCAGCATCGTCAATTCTGGTTGGTGCTATGTTCATTTTCTGTAATCTCTACTCGACTCCTGGCCCAGCTGTTCGATTGCTATATGCAAAGCGGCCAGGAATTGGACTCTCGCCATCCCACAGGAGGTAAAGTAAGCTTAGATGTAGGATAGGCGCAGACATAATCGAATTGGTGTCATGTACTTTAAACACATACACACACACACACACACACACACACAACCTATTTAGATAATTGACTTATCTTCTCTTTAGTCACAGTTTCATCCTTTCTCTTATTTAAATTGCATCTCCTTACCTTCCTTTTGGATTAAACGTGCTTCTGATGATAAAATTCTACAAATTGTTCAATGCCATCCTCTAACTGATGAATCTAATCTGCTAGGTCAACTAGGAATAGATGTTCAACTATTGAGCCAGTATCAAGCTCCCATAACCTTTTGCATTTAATAAATACCCCTTCATCACTTCTCTGGGGGAAGTACAGCAGTGTCACTAGATAAAAGCTTTCCTACATTTTTGGTTGCATTCTCTTTAGCTAGTTATGTTAAAGAAATGAGCATAGTAAATTTTTATTGTAAGTTAATAATTTGCAAAAACAAACATCTTAGCAAAGATTGATGGTTTCTTTCTTCTGGTGTGGTGGCACCGACAGAATGTACATCTTCTGTTTCAGATACCTGGGCTACATGTGTGACCTCCTAGCCGACAAACCCTACCAGCCTCACTTCAAGTCTCTCACGATTAAGTCGATCACTGTTAGTCCAGTCCCCTTTTTTAACAAACAGAGAAACGGATGTCGCCCATACTGTGATGTGCTGATTGGAGAAACCAAAATATATACAACCTGCACAGATTTTGAACGGATGAAGTAAGTCATAATATTTCAATTCTTGTGAACTGCTCTATTCTTCTGTATATTGGATCATATTCTGCCTGTGAGGACTATGTCAATTGTGAAATGACTGAAATTAAAGAAAAAAAAATTATCATAGGGGGTAACCATAGAAATCAAGGGTGGCATAGCTCCATTTTAAATGATGACATAACCTAAGGGATTAACAAGAGCTATAACAAGGGTTAAGACACTGTTATGGGACAGAGGACCTGGATGTTTTAAAAAGTCTCACCTTGATGAGACTTGGTGAGCATAAAGGAAGTATCAGGGATGAATGAGGTTTCTAGGTGAACAGCGAGGTGGATGGTGATGTAATTAAAGACATTATAGAATCTAAAAGAGCAGCTGCCAGTGGGAGGTGGTAGGGGGTGTGGAGAGAAGGGAGTGGATGGTATAACATGAAATGAAGTCATTTTGGAATAGACTGAATTTGTGGATTAGTATCCAAGACCCTCACAGAGCATTTCATTGCTGTTTCTGTACTGATCTCCGTTGGAGTTTTCATTCCCTTTATGTCTGTTTTTATCATTAATTTGAAGTTATATAAAGGCAGATATGCCAGGGCTAGATGTATTTGAAGAAATTAAACCTGTGAAGTATGGTTGGCCATTATTTATCTAGAAGTCCAAATGGGATGGAGAGAGAGGCAGTGGCACCAGATCAATGCCATCCATCCATGAAGGACCAGTTTGCACCCAGTTGGCACAGGCTGTGCTTCTACTTTGCTCGAGACAGAAAATGGTTCCTGGGTCCAGACCTCGGCAAACAGGTCCCTTGGCCAGAGCCATGGAGGTCTATACCTGTGCACTTATACCAAATTGGACTCTTTCATGTATGTTGTCTCTGTTTAAAGAGAATACCGTGTCCAAGATGGGAAAATCTTCATTCCCTTGAACATCACTGTGCAAGGAGATGTGGTCGTTTCCATGTATCACTTGAGGTCAACCATCGGGAGTCGGCTACAGGCCAAGGTATGGTTTTATGGCATAAGCTCCTCAGAGCCTTCAGTGGCAGTATTTCAGTCTTTCTTCTACATCACTTTGGGCTTGAGAGTCTTATGGTATTGGAATCAAATGAAGCCTTTAAAGATTGCTGATGCCCATCTCCATTTTACAGGGAAAGGAGCTGAGGCCAGAGAGATTGACTTGCCCAGATGACTTTGCCTTAGAACTTCTAGCAAGCCTTGCTCTTTAGAAGCTTGTGCCTTTTTTAAAGTATACCATTTGCAGGGGAGAAGGGGTAGAGAGCTATTTCCATAAGGAAGTGGGATTAAGTAATTGTATATTTTTTGCAGTTTTCTTTTTTTCCCTTTTTATTATTATTATTTTTTATTTTTTTGCATTTTTTTATTTTGTTAAATCTTTATTGTTCAGATTATTACAATTGTTCCTCTTCCCCCCCCCATAGTTCCCCTCCTCCCAGTTTCCACCGCACCCTCTGCCCTTACTCCCCTCCACTGTCCTCATCCATAGGTATACAATTTTTGTCCAGTCTCTTCCTGCACCCTCCCATACCCCTTTCCCCCTGAGAATTGTCAGTCCACTCCCTTTCTATGTCCCTGATTATATTATATTCACCAGTTTATTCTGTTCATCTGATTTTTTATTCACTTGATTTTTAGATTCACTTGTTGATAGATATGTATTTGTTGTTCATAGTTTTTATCTTTACTTTTTCTTCTTCTTCCTCTTCTTAAAGAATACCTTGCAGCATTTCATATAATACTGGTTTGGTGGGGATTAATTTCTTTAGCTTTTTCTTATCTGTGCAGCTCTTTATTTGACCTCCAATTCTGAATGATAGTTTTGCTGGGTAGAGTAATCTTGGTTGTAGGTTCTTGCTATTCATCACTTTGAATATTTCTTGCCACTTCCTTCTGGCCTGCATAGTTTCTGTTGAGAAATCAGCTGACAGTCATATGGGTACTCCCTTCTAGGTAACTAACTGTTTTTCTCTTGCTGCTTTTAAGATTCTCTCTTTGTCTTTTGCCCTTGATATTTTAATTATGATGTGTCTTGGTGTAGTCCTCTTTGGATTCTTTTTGCTTGGGGTTCTCTGCATTTCCTGTACTTGTAAGTCTATTTCTTTCACCAGGTAGGGAAGTTTTCTGTCATTATTTCTTCAAATAGGTTTTTAATATCTTGCTCTCTCTCTCTCTTCTGACACCTCCATAATTCTGATGTTGGTATGCTTGAAGTTGTCCCAGAGGCTCCTTACACTATCTTGATATTTTTGGATTCTTTTTGCTTTTTGCTTTTCTGGTTGGGTGTTTTTTGCTTCTTTGTATTTCAAATCTTTGACTTAATTCTTGTGATCCTCTAGTCTGCTGTTGGATCTCTGTATATTATTCTTTATTTCATTCAGTGTATGCTTAATTTCTAGTTGGCCCTTTTTCATATCCTCGAGGGTCTCACTAAATTTATCGGTGGTTTCTAGAAAATTCTTGAAAAACCTTATAACTGTGGTTTTGAAGTCTATTATCCAGTAGTTTGCTTTCCTCCAATTCTGTCATTTGTGACCTGTTTCTTTGTCTCTGCATTTTGGCTGCTTCCCTGTGTTGATAGAGTGGTTTTCTGTGCTAGGTGTCCTATAGGGTCCAGTGGCTCAGCCTCCCCAATTACCTGAGGTGGACACTCTTGGTGCACCCCTATGTGGGCTTTGTGCACAGTCTTGTTGTAGTTAAGCCTTCATTGTTGTTTGTATCACTGGGAAGAATTGAACTCCAGGCCAATTGGCTGTGAGAATCAGCTGTGTCTACAGTGGGAGAGCTTCTGGGCTGGAGACACCCTTAGGGGGCAAGACTTGCTTCAGTGGGGCCTTGGTGCTCACTGAGTCTGCCCCCTGAGTGTGTCTCTTATGGTTCTGAGGAGTTGTAATCTGGATGGTCCCACTTTGACCACTGGATACACTGGCTTTTAGATCTCTAAGGAGGTGCTAATTTAGCCTCTGCCTGAGGCTACCCAGTAGGAGCTATGAAGAGATCTGCAGATTCCTCTTCTTTGTTTGGAGTTTGGAGGTGCCCAAATGAGGCCCACCTGTGAAGCAATGCAAGCTACTGTGGGGCCTTGGGCATTCTTTTGGGTGTTCTGGGTCTCTCTGACCCAGCTACAATTTGTTAGGTAATTTTAGATTGCAAAGGGCCAGGCCTTCCATATGCAAAAACCTCTGCATGCAGCTTGGGTGGAGCGGGGTCTCAGGAAATCAAGAGGGAAGAGCAAACAGCTGTGGCTGATCCTCAGCCCAGCCCTAAGAGGCCCTGGGTCTCAGTGTCCCACAATAATCATTGCAAGCACCTCTAAGAGAAAGTCGCTCTTGAGTTCCTCTCGATGCCAGACAGTCCAGTTTCTCCCTGTATGAGTCTGGGTCCCCAGAGATTCGCCTGGAACTGGAGTTCAGAGCAGTTGGGAGCTTGTGTCTCCCTCCCGACTGAGAAAGACAACCACATCCTCAGTAGCCAGCCTTTTCTGCGCGCACCTCTGTACCTCTGCACTTTACTTCTGCACTTCCTGATTCTCAGTGTGCTTTTCTTTTTCCTTCTAGTTCTAGAATTTCCACTCAGTCAGCCTTCCTGTGGTTCTGGATGATGTCCGTTTTTTCTTTTAGTTGTAGTTTTGAAGTGGTTGTGCAAGGCAACAATTTCAGTTGTTTACCTATGCTACCATCTTGGTTTCTCCTCAGTTTTCTTATTGCAATAAAATTCACCCTTTTAAAGTGTACAATGCAGTTGCTTTTAGTATTTTCAAAGGATTGCACAACCACCAGTACTGTCTAAATCCAGAACATTTTTATCACCCCCAAAGGAAACCCTATATTATTAGCAGTCACTGTCCATTCCCCTTCCTCCATCCCCTAGGCCATCATTATTCTACTTTCAGTCCCCATGGATTTGTCTATTTTGGGCATTTCATATAAATACAATCATACAACACATGGTCTTTTGTGACTGTCTCTTTTCACATAATGCTTTCAAAGTTTATTTATGTTGTAGCATGTATTAGTCCTTTATTCCTTTTTATTTATTCACTTATTTTTAAATACTTATTGTTGAAAGTATTACATATGTCCTCTTTTTTCTCCCATTAACCCCCTATTGCCCAACGTTGCCCCCAACCCCTTACCCCAAGCTTCTCCCACCCTATTGTCTGTGTCCACATGTTATGCATATATGCATACAAGTTCTTTGGTTGATCTCTTCCCACCCACCCAAGTACTTCATTCCTTTATATGGCCAAATAATATTCTATTATATGACTATACTGCCTTTTATTAATCTCTTCATCAGTTGATGGGCATTCAGGTGATTGCCACTTTTTGGATATTACTACAAGTAATTGCATTTTTAATTCATCAAATATTTGTTAAGTGCATACTCTGTACCAGTTACTGCCTTGGAGTTTAGGACTGAGGAGAATAAGACTGTGTCCCTGCCTTTAGAAAACTTAACCTAGCAGGGGAAATTCACACATGTACAAGCGTCCACTGCCATATTAGGAATTACATTAGATGCTATAATTGGGAGCAGTTGGTTTAGCCAGTGGTGGCCCAGAAAGGCTACAGAGGGCCTGTGACCATTCAGGCTAGGCTGTGAAGGTTGAGTTTATCAGGTTGGAGCAGGGGTATGCTGGATGGAAGGAATGGAATGAGTCAAAGCATAGCAGTGTGCAAGAATGTGGGACATTTGCAGGTGAGGAAACAGCTTGTCTGGACAGAGTTCATGGAGAGGAGAGGCTAGAAATAAAGCTAGGCCTGTTCCAAATGGGGAGGTCATTTAACATTCATAGTGAAAAAAGGTTCAGACTTAGAAACAGTTGGACGTGCATGACTCCTCAAAATACAACCTTTTGAACTGATTCCCTTTCTGCTGATGGATTGAAATGTGCTTCTCTCATGTATCCTTAGGTGACCAACACACAAATATTCCAGCTTCAGTTTCATACTGGATTCATACCACTGGAAACCACAGTTTTAAAGTTCACCAAGTGAGTGCTGCTTGGGCCGAAACCCCTTTCAATCCGAGCAGCTGTGAAATGCTGGGGGCCAGTTGCTCAAGCTCATTTGTGCTGTGCTGCAGACCCCGAAGCTGCTGCAGGACTGCTGAGTATAGCTTAGCAGCACAGAGAGGCTGGCATTGTTTTTCTGTGTTTCTTTTTACTTAAAAAAAAATGTTATTGATTTTTTAGAAAGGGAGGGAGGGAAGGAGGAACATTGATGTGAAAGAGTGCTCCCTGCATGCCCCCTACTGGAAACCGAGCCCGTAATCTGAGCATGTGCCCACACTGGAAATCAAACCGGTGACCTCTTGGTATATGGGATGATGCTCAACCAACTGAGCCACTGTGGCCAGTGCAAGGCTGGTGTTTTGATTTGTCTTGACCACAGATTGTTCAAGAGACTTCAAATAGGAAGGCCTAACATTCCAAGTGAAGGAACAAGGGGGATCAACAGAGGGCATAACATATCAATGCTGTGATCCTTTGCATCTGTGTGTCCTTTTGTGGTTTTCAACAGGGGTGGCAGTGTCATCAGTAGTATGATATGAGTGATAGTCCTCCAAGACTGGATACCAGATCACAGCATTGAAGCAGCGTCCTGAGCAGAGACCTCCTTACATCAGACATTTAACCCTTAGTTGCTGTAGTATAGTGTGGTCTAGAGAACTCAGGGGGTGGCCGATGCTGGATCGGGGTAGGGATAGGCATTCAAGAGCTCAGGGTGGTGGCCTTGAGCCTGTTTCACTGTTTTAATAACTGATTTGGTGCATACTGGCTATATGTATCCCCCCTGCCTTCTGGAATGCTTTCACATGTAGTAGAATCCAAGTTCTTTGAGTAGGCATTATTCTCCTCTTTTCTCTAGAGGAGAAAACTGAGTCTCAGACCAGTAATTTACCTGTGTAATGATTGTGTTTTCCCTAGAAATGAATCTCAGGGTTAACCGAGGAGTCAGCCTCCGATGGTTTTGTGCTGAACATCGTACTCGTTCCATTGGTTTTTCACTGATCTTATTCTTTTACTTCCCTATTTAGGCCTGAGTTGGATGCATGTGATGTACCAGAAAAATATCCTCAACTATTTCAGGTGACTCTGGATGTAGAACTACAGCCCCAAGACAAAGCGGTCGACTTAACCCCACCCTGGGAACATTACTGCACGAAGGATGTCAATCCCAGCATCCTCTTCTCTTCTCACCAGGAGCATCAAGAGACTCTGGTCCTAGGAGGTATGAGGCACCTGATGGCTTTGTTTTCGGCACGAAGGCTCAGTGTTGGTGTTACTTATCTCATTGGCTTGTTTCCTGTGCTTCATTGACTCTGCGTGGCCTTTTGTCTTGCAGGACAGGCTCCAATAGATATCCCTCCAGACAACCCCAGGCATTTTGGACAAGGTGGCTTCTTTTCCACTCTCTGTTGGCAAGGTACTTGCAAGCATTTCTTTAAACTTACACAGATTGTCACATGGTTCTTCTGTAAACGTGATGAGTTCGCCAAGCAGCCTAAAGTGAAGCAGCACTTAGAAGTCACCCTCGTTCCTCCTTATTTACCCCTATCTTGGCTCATGCCTTTTTTAGGTCAGGCAGCTTCCCTCCTTTCAAATCCATAAATACTTAGGCTGATGCAAAAGGCTATTTTAAGCCAAATGCTTCCTTTTCTCTCGATGCAGTATTTTGGATCACATTTTTCCTGGGTTTACAAATAAGCATAATCTTTTTTAGGATCTCCCTTTACTCTGCTGACACACAAACTAGCTCTATCTCCTGCCCTCAGCTAATATTCTAAAAATATAAAATCTGACATTGCCTCCAGATGGCTCTATTAGCGGGGCAGAACTGAGCTTCCCTAGTGCAGGGAAGGCAAACACTTGGCCCATACTTGCTACTTGCTGTAACAACCATGGCAGAAATCAGGCTCCACCACAGAATCGTTTTTTGCTGAGCCTGGAGATGTTTCAGAATCTTTCTGACATAATACTTCAACTTACTGCCATCAGTAGATTGGCATTCTAATCCGTACCCATCTGCCATCCTGTTACGAGCTGGGGTTCTTGGGTTCCCCAGGATGGAAATAAAAAGCAACCACCTGAGACATTCCCAAATAATATTGGACTTGCACCAGGTGTGAGGGAGATAGCGCAGGAGCGCAGGGTTCCAACTGGCGCCGCAAGCAGCTTTGTGGGGTTGTTTTGAATAGGAGGTGGATGAAAGTTGGGCAAGGCATGATTTGTTCTGTCAGGCTTCATTCATTTGTGTTGCTTATAGCAGCACTCACTACTAGTAGTGTCGCTCACTACTGCCACCCTAGGAAGGTTATATAGTGGTCAGATCGTAATTGCGCATGTGGAACAGGGGTTTCCATATTTGCAAGGAAGTGGAGGGATGGTTGCATTTATGTGGTTATTTTGTACCGTGTTCTTTCTGGCTATCTGGCATTTCTTTGGCCCCAGGCCCAAGTGCCTATGCTGTCTCAATCCTTGCTTTAGAGTGTGCTGAAATTAACTGCAATAATAAGGACTCCTTTTATGAAATGGGGAGGAAACTGGCTTTGGCAATAGTCTACTTACAATTTTTTTGATGGACCTTCCTCAGCTGGCTGTGTGAACATAAGACATTTTTCCCATTGCCTACACAGAATTTCCTGTTTTTGGTGAAAAAATTGTTCATAGAATTCCTTTGAATTGAAAGGCTTATATTCAGAAACAGGACCAATAAGATTTTAAAAAATGGAACATTCAGGAAATCGAGACAGCAGGTAGATGTCCGAATTCCCTCTTGGTTCCCCCATATCTTGTTTTATCACACAAGGGCTTTCAACAAAACTCCATGTTTACCGCTTTACTGTAATTTTAGTAAATAATTTAGAAATCGTTCCTGTTAGGCTCTGAAATAGGTTTTTAGCACAAACACACAATTTCTTTTACTGACTTTGCAGAGCCAGGTGTGTTTGGGAATGCAGAATTTTTTGGATTTTAGTGAGATGTTATGGTACATGCATTGTATATGACTTAGCATTCCCAGAGGCATCTCTGACAACAACTTGTAATCAAACGTACTAACACTTCTGCAGTGAAACATAGAAATAGTGACCCTGAGTGAAATACATGGAGATGATAAATACTTTCACATCAGGTCCGGTCATATTTTTCTACCAACTTAGTTTGCACCAAACTTAGGAAAAACCTTTCCCTTTTCATAGCTTTTTGCATTTTGGAATTGGGGAGGAGGGATGGGAATCTACTTAATTTGAATGTGGATCTATCTATCTGACATTAAATGATAAAGTTCCATAGGAGGAGCTGTCTCAAGGAGGGCCGGAAAGTCACTCACCAGCATCTCTATTCCTTCCCCGGGAGATGCCTCTTTCCTGCTGCCTATCTTATGCTGAAAGTGCCTTTCAGGTTGGTGTAAGGACCATCCTAAGCAGAGCCATTCTCTCCATTCCTTCATTACGTGTGTGGTTCACTTCTGCTCCAGACTCGGAGAGAAAGGCCTGACTTTTGGCTACAGGCCACAGGGAAAAGTAAAAAGCAGAGAGAGGAGTCAACACAGGAATAGGAGCTAATGTTTTGATTTTGTTTCCTTTTTTTTTTTTTTCAAAGCACCTAGACTAGTGCCTGGAAGCTAATAACAACAACAATAATAATTATTATTATTAATAAGAAACACTATAAACACGTATTACTTTCTACTGATCTGAGCACTTCCTATATGTATATCATATCATGTGATTCTCACAGCAGCCATGTGAGTTAGGTAGTATTTATTAACCCCATTTTGCTGAGAGGGAAACTGAGGCACTGAGAGGTAAAGCAACTTTCTGAGTGTCACCAAGCCAGTATGTAGTGGAGCTGGGATTCAAATCCCAGTTATCTGGCTCCAGAGTTTCTGCTCTTCACCCCAGTGCTGTACTGGACTCTTAGATGTTCAACAAGCGATAACGGAATGTAATGTGAAGTACATCAAGTTCTCTGTTGGGAAGGGTCTGGAAGCATTGTTTGCTCAGAGCTGTTCCTTCTCTCTTTCTGGAGTGTATATATGTAAATTATAAAAAACCGACAATGACAGCAATGCTGTGGCCAGTAGCTAACCATTTGTTGTCATACTGGCGTTTCTTAGATCAGAAATCAGAGAAATCATTCTGTGAGGAGGACCACGCTGCCCTTGTGAATCAGGAAAGTGAACAGTCAGACGATGAGCTTCTGACCCTTTCCAGTCCCCACGGCAACGCCAATGGTGACAAGCACCACGAAACCAAAAAGCCCAGCAAAAAGCAGCAGGAGCCCGCTGCCCCTCCTCCCCCCGAGGACGTGGACCTTCTGGGCTTGGAAGGGTCTACAGTGAGTAAGAACTTCTCCTCACCAGTGGCTCCTCCCACCAATTCTGATCTGCTCAGTGACCTGTTTGGGGCTGCAGGTGCGGCCGGCCCTGCCCAGGCTGGACAGTCCGGAGTGGAAGACGTGTTTCATCCAAGTGGACCTGCATCTGCCCAATCAACACCACGCCGGTCTGCCACCTCCGCCTCCGCGTCTCCAACCCTACGAGGGGGAGAAGGTACACTTTTCCATGCTGCACTGTACAGTTTTGAGATCTAACCTTCGGGCCAAGCAGGTAGAATTAAACCTTCCTAATAAGCTGGACTTTTCAGGTCTCCCTGAAAGTTCCCTAGAAGTTTATATATTTATTTAAATGGGGAATACAAGAGGAAATAAAAGGTAGGAAAAGGTATAAGAGTGAATATTTTGGCTTCTCACCCCTACTTTAATTTTTTTAGGGCTTTAATACCTGAGCGTAGAGATATAGATTGATGAATTATTATCAATAATGACAGTAGGGTATTTACTATTTGCCAAACATGGAATTTAACACTAAGCATTGATTCAATTCTTATAAAAACCCAGTAATTAGATGCCGTCATTATCTCTCCTTCATAGCTGAGGAAATAGAGGCTTAGAGTCAGATTAGTAGCATACCATTTTTTAAATCCAGTTAGTAATGGATTGGGCCAGGATCCAAAATTAGGCCATTTGACTCCAGAGCTTTCCCTCGGTTTTTTCTGTAATGCCTTCCTGGAATTGTGGTTTTCTGAATACGCTTTGGCTATGCAGAGAAGTACTTGGCTCCTTCAAGGCATATTTGAGGGACTCGTGCCTGCAGCACAGCTGGCTGTAGCAGAGCTGTTGGAGCCAGGTAAGGCGTTGGAGCCTCATGTGGCTCAGGTGGCTTTGCCTTGCTCGTTGCTACAGACTCCACCCTTCCTGTGACTGGACATCCACAATAGTTTGACATTTGCACGACAGTGTAGTTGAGTAAGCGGAGGTCCTTTATAGCTAAGAATCTCCCCCGCCCTTGTTACCAAGATAACATCCCATTAGGAAGAGTAAAGGGAAGTATCTGAACATTCCAGGCATATGGCAACCTGTGGGAACTTTCTTTCCCAGGCTTATTCTTCACTTCTCAGAAGGCCTGGGGCAGGCGTCGATTCATGGCAGTTCCACTGGAGGCATTCTTTCTAAGAGTGAGCCTCAGAGCCATAGAATGCAGGGGCTAGAGCTCAAGTTCTTACATGTTATTGGTAGAGCCAGGATGTGAGGTGTACTGAATACTTCCTCTGTACTTCACTCCCTTCCATCCACTTCTTACTCACTAAAGTGAATAAAAGTTCTATTAGGAAATAAAAGATTTCCCAAGATCCTTAAGACGGTGCACCTTGTGTGGCTTTTGATCATTTAATCCATCATAGTGCTGTGATGGATTTGTCAGAAACAGAAGGGCCTTCTGGCACTTTCGATAAATCTGTGCCTCCGGTTATAGATAATGAAATTGAGGCCTGTGTATACTGATTGACTTGTCCAAGAATACACAGCTGATTGGTGGCAAACCCAGGTCTAGAACACAAGTATTCTGTCTCCTAAGAGGAAGTAGAAAGATCACAGTCCAGAGTTAAAGGCCTGGATTTGAATCCCAGGACGGACACTTAACCACCTGTGTAGCTTTATTAATAAAACCTTAATTTTCTTGGTTTTATAGGGGTTAATATTTACCTATCAGCATTGTTGTAAAGACTAAATTTTGAGCTCTTGTAGTGTTGGGAAGTTCACTTTTACTGAGTGGAGAATGCCTCTAATTTAACATAAGTTGCCATTAAAAAGGTACCAAGTAATAGAAAATTTTGGCATCCTTCACTAGTTGGCATCAAACTTAGATGTAGAGGAATTAACTCAGTGTCCTCTTGTAGTTGCACTATAAATCTGGTGTTCTCATTTTATAGAAGAGATAAAGTTTAGAGAGTATTAAATGGTAAGGGATATACATTGTGTAACAGGGTGCCTGACAGATGCTTGATTTACTGGTGCTGCACAAGATTAATTCGTTGCCCAGCAGATTATAGGAGAACATTGTGGCAATGAAGTCATAGCTGAACACATCGAACCATATATCCTGCCTGGGCTTTAAGAGTGGGATTTATTCGTTAACTTGTTTGATTCTAGTTGTCTGTTCCTAAACAGGTCAGTTCCACTCCAGGAAGCAATTAATTCACTAGTGTGAGACTTACAGAATAGGAAGTGACATCTCAATATAAGGTGCTAAAGGGAATTTTATTCCTTGTCCAATAATGAGATATTAAAGGGCAATTACATGCATGCAGCTCTGCATGGCTTTAATCACATTCATTTTACACCTTGCGAAATGTGAGATGCCTTTGGGAAATTCCTGGAATTTGGAGTCAGAAGACTCGAGCCTGAATGTCAGCCCTATTATTTACTTGATATTGGGCTTTCTAAACCTCAGTTTCCTTGTCTATATAATGAAAATAGCACCACTTCTGTCTGATAGAAGACAGAGGCATTGAGGATCAGCTGAGGTATTCTTTATGAAGGGCAATGTGAATCCTATGAAATGATACAGTATTAGTGTTGTTGCATTGTTGCTGGAAACCTCAGCTGCCCACTTTGTTCTACTCCTCTTAGTTCAGTCACAAACTTTTGTTAGCCCTGACATTTAGGATAGGATGGGCCCGTGGAATAGCCCAGGAGGCAGGAATCATACTGATGTTCCCAGTATTTGGCCTGGGGCCTGGAAATAGTGATAGCTCTTCAACATTTATTGAATGAATGAACTCATAGAGCACACACATTTCTCTTTCATTTTCTAGGTGCCGCCTTTGACCCATTTGGAGCACCTTCTAAACCATCAGGTCCAGACTTGCTGGGCTCTTTCCTAACCACATCCAGTGCTTCCAGTGACCCCTTTCTCCAGCCTACGAGAAGTCCTTCACCTACATTGATTGGTAAGAAGTGTTTTATATTGTGGAATAGATTTCCACAAGATACCCATAGGTACTTAGTTTTAAAAGCATCATGTAGGTGTTTGGGGGTGGGGTGAGGAGAAGCTACATAATGCATCTCTCTCTTTTGGATATTAACAATTCATATTTCACATTAAAAGTTCTGGGTGTCTTATCATAAACAAGCCTGTTTAACTTTGTTTTACTCAGTTTCTCTAAACCTTATTTGACTGTGGAATTCTTTTTTGTATTAGAGCTACATGCATAGAATTATGATACCATTGATTGTAGGGTGTTTATTTTATGTACTGATAAGGAAGAAAACAATGCTATTACTTTTAGTTGATTGGCAGATGCATCCTAGTTGAAGACATCTTTGGAATGTGGAAAAATATGAGTGAAGTTAATAAAATGTGATATGAGCATTCCACAAAATCAGTATGCGACAGAACAAAGTTTAGAATACAGCACCCTGATGAGTTAGAGCTATTCTAGCTAATACGAAGTGGTCATTTAGCACTTGGTATGTGGCTAGTCTATGTGAAATGTGCTCTCAGTATAAAATAACATCCCAGATTTAAAACTCAATACAAAATAAGAATGTAAAATATCTCATTAGTATTTTATATTGATCGCTTGTTAATATGTTGCATACATCAGGCTAAATAAAATATATTTCTAAAATTAATTTAACCAATGTCTTTTTACTTTTTTAATATGACAACTAGAAAATTTAAAATTACATCTGGTAGGGTAGTTCAGTTGGTTAGAGCATTGTCCCTATGTGCAAGGTTGCTGATTCAATCTCTGGTCACATATAAGAAGCAACCAGTGAATGCATAAATAAGTGGAACAACAAAATCAATGTTTTTTTTTTCTCTCTCTCCTTTCCTCTCTTTATCTAAATAAATCAATTTAAAAAAAGAAAATTTAAAATTACATATACAGCCCACATTATATATTTGCTAGAGGCCCGATGCACGAAATCCATGCAAGAGTAGGCCTTCCTTCCCTCTGCTGCCAGTACAAGCTTCCGTCTGGCACCCAGGAGCCAGGCTTCCCTCC
>PVJC01004371.1:0-64367 GCA_004026665.1 Murina feae
AAAATAGATATTTTGTGCAAAAGAATTATAAATAATTTATGTATATACTTCACCTTCATGATGGTGATGCTTAACTCTCCACTCCTGAAGTTGGGTTGTGCACAGTGACTTTCTTCTAAAGACTATAGTACTGAAAGGAGGAAAACTAACTTTATTAAAAGAAGGTTAACATTAACAGTGACTGCATGCTAATATTATAAACCCTTTAGATAATGTAATAAAAATCATACTTTATCTCTGTAATCTCTCTCTCAAAATCCCATCTAATCACACAAATTTTAGAAGATAGACATGTTATTGAATATCTGAGCAGCATTCCTCAAAACTGTTGAGATTGTCAAAAACAAGGAATATCTGAGAAAATGTCATTTCCATTGGAAGCCTGGAAGATAAAACAACTAAATGTAACATGATATCCTAGATGGGATCCTAGAATAGAAAAAACTAACATCAAGAAAACCAAGCAAAGAATGAGCTTTAGTTAATAATAATGTAACAATATTTTCACCAATTGTTATATATAAGGTGTTAATAATAAGGGATACTGGATATGGGTATGTGAAACTCCATTTTCATAACTCTTCTATAAATCTAATTGTACTCTAAAATAAAATATTTATTTAAAAATTAAGTAACAAGCCCAACCAGCGTGACTCAGTGGTTGAGCATCAACCTGTAAACCAAGAGGTCAGGATTCGATTCCTGGTTGGGGCATATGCCCAGGTTGTGGGCTCGATCCCCAGTATGGGGCATGCAGGAGGCAGCTGATCAATGATTCTCTCTCATCATTGATGTTCCCATCCCTCCCCCCCTCTCCCTTCCTCTCTGAAATTAATAAAAAATATAAAAATAAATAAAAATTAAGAAACAAAATATACAAAACACACCTCAGCTTCTTTCAGACAGAGCTATTGAACCCATATGATTCTCACTGCTGAAGCTAAAATGTAAAAATAGAGAAGAATCAATCTATAACAGCAAGTTTCTTTAAATGATAAAATAGAAGAAGCATATTTATTGACTAAAATTCATAGAAAGTTACTGTTTAATGTAAGCTATAGGGACATACAAGATAAGTTGTAATGTACAATCTTCACACTGACACCCTGAAGTGTTCTTGGCTCTGAATCAGCAAGTGGAAGATTGTGCAAGGGTGGCCCAGCTTGTGTGCCTCAGTGGTTGAGCATCAACCAACGAACCAGTAGGTTATAGTTCAATTCCCAGGAAAGACACATGCTCAGGTTTCATGTTTGATACTCAATGTGGGACAGACAGGAGGAGTCAATCAATGATTATCTCTCAATATTTACGTTTCTATCTCTCTCTCTCTTACTCTTTAAATTTAATAATGTATTTATTTTAAATAATGAAGATTGTGCAAGGATAAAAGTTAGGATTGAAAACAGAGTTTACCTCCATTCCCTTTCTTCCCCTTATTCATTGTGCATAATTGAGGTCATTAGCATTTACCTCAAGGAAAAACAGTAACTAATTTTTATTTAAAGTGGCTGATTAAAGAATGTGGAGAATGTGGACAATCTAGTATAAATGTTTTTTCCTAGAGCAAGACCTTTCTGGTTCTGGCACTTGAAAACTGTACTTCCTTATAGAAACCTCTCAACTAAAGCATCATAAATTGAAGTCTAGGAATCAAGATATCCCATTCTATCGTGTATTGAACTCCCTGTCAATTTCAGATTGATAGTAATGATTAGTGACTATTATATGGCTTTATCATTATTTTCTGACTTTCATGGGAAAATGATAGGACTGCTGTTTGTGGTGTCCATGTGGACAAATGTGGCCCCTACAACTGGTTCTAATCAATGATCACCACTTCCAGGTTGGGGTGTTTTACTGTTGACAGGAGAGCCTCTAGTGCTCTCTTTCTGCCATGATAACCAATAAAAACAAAAACAGTGACTTCTGTGCCAAAGAAACTCCCACAGTGATAGCAATTTAAAATACAGCATAGATCCAAACTCAGATAAAAATTTAACATGAGAAACAAACAAGTAAACAAAGCAAAAACAAATAAACAGAAAAAGCCTTTTGTGTCAAGCCACAAAAATTAACTTACCGCATTTTCCAGCATATAAAACGAATAGGCATATAAGACAAGCCCCAAATTTTGAGAAGATTTTCCTGGGTTAAAAAGTCGTCTTATATGCTGGAAAACATGGTACTCCTTTTGGTGTACCATGGAAAAATATAAGGAGAAAACATCCTTTTGATCAGACATCACAGGATCCCAGCATTTATCCATTTCTTCTTTCTTAAATATAAACAGCTAATCTAATCAAACAGTAATATGCAAATTAACCATCACTCCGAGGCACCCAAGCCACGCCCACCAGCCAAGCCACGCCCACCAGCCAATCAGAGCAGCTTTATGCAAATTAACCCAACCCAGATGGCGCTCGGCAGCCATGGAGATAGAGAAAATAGGAGGCTTTGTTGCCTGACTAGGTCTCTGCTCAAGGAAACAAAATTTCAATTATAGAAGATTTAAAAAAACCCAGAAACATGATTCTAGCCAGCCTCACTGGGACCTTGGGTCAATGGGAGCTGTGGGCAGCCTGAAAATGGCCCTCAGTCCCTCACCCAAGCTGGTCACACCCCCATGGGGTGAGGGTCCCCACTGGGGGGCTTGGCCAGCCTTCAAACAGCCATCAGCCCCTCACCCAGGCTGGCCAGGCATGCCAGCAGGTGAACATCCCCCAAGGGGTCCCAGACTGTGAGAGGTCACAGACTGAGCTGAGGGACCCCCTGAGTGCACAAATTTTTGTGCACCGGGCCCCTAGTCCTATCTAATAAAAGGGTAATATACAAATTAGGTGTCACTCTGTCACAGAGATGGCTGCCCCTGGCCACAAAATGGTGGCGCCCAGTCTGGCTCAGCCCCACCACTGAAGTGGTCAGGCCTGTTAGCCAGGCAGGTGGCAGGGGAGGCAGGGAGCCCAAGGGGTGGAACAGGCAATCAGAAGGGGCTGGGAGTCCCCTGCCCAGGCCAGAGGCCTTCGTCACAGGCTGTAGTGAGGCAGGGGCAGAGCTGGTGATTGGAGGGGGCAGGGGCAGAGCTGGTTATCAGAGGAATACGAGGGTGCCCTCCTGAGGCATAAGGCCTGGGCCAGAGGCCTCAGGCCTGGGCAGGGGCAAGGGCAGAGTTTGCAGGGGCCTAAGCTCCACAGAGCCAACAATCTGAGGGGCAGGGGCAGATCCTGTAATTGCAGGGGTCCGGGCACCAGTGGATCTGGTAAAGCATGAGTCTGGCGATCCCCTGCTCATGCCTGTAGCCTTGGCCAGAAGCTGCATTGGGGCAGGGATGGATCCCATGATCTCAGAGCCTAGGCAGGGGCAGAGCTGGTGATTGGTGGGGCCTGGGAGTCCCCTACCCAGCCCTGTAGCCGTGACCCAAGGCTGCCAGTGGGGCAAGGACAGAGCCAACAATGGCAGGGGGTAGGATCAAAGCCAGTGATCACAGAGTCCTGGGCTCTGTGAAGCCAGTGATCAGAGGGGTTGGGGGTCTTCTGTCTAGATCTGCAGCCTCAGGTGTGGGCTGCAGGTTTGGGCAGGGTCAGAACTGGCAATTTCAGGAGTCTGGGGATCCCATGCCCCGGCCTGCATCCTTGGCCAGAGGTTACAGGCCTGAGAAGGGGTGGAGTTGGGATTGGAGGGGCAGGGGTGGAGACGGTGGTCGGAGTGAACTACCAAGGAAACACGTTTTCTTACCGCTCATTGGCTAAGCTCCCTGTATGTCACCAGCAATATTCTTAGTAACTTGGGTAATAAGAATCCAAAAAAAGATATCTAGGGTGTTTCCACCACACTCCTGGAAAAAAAAATGAAGGTGCACTCCTGGAGGGCTAAGAAATGTCATATCCTGCCCAAGCCAGTTTGGCTCAGTGCATAATGCCTCAGCCTGCTGACTGCAGGGTCTGGGTTCAATTCTGACCAAGGGCATGTACCTAGGTTTCAGGCTTCTCCCTGGCCGGGGTCCAGGTCAGGGCATATGCAGGAGGCAACCAATCAAAGTGTTCCTCTCACTTTGATATTTCTCTCTGTTTTTCCCTTCTCTTCCACATTCTCTAAAAATCAATGGAAACATATCCTCAGGTGAGGATAAAAAAAAAAGAAAGAAATGTCATATCCCATGAAAGACACATCTTGAAAATGCCTAAAGGAAGTTGTCATTTTTTCATGGTGAAGGGACTGGAGTCCATGTTGATGAAAACACCTTGGTGGCTACGGTGCCTGGCAGTGGCTGCAGCAGCGGGGTGATGGGGCTGGTGGCTTCCTCTGATTAGCCTGGTCACCAACCACAAAGGGAGGCCAGACTGCAGCTTAGGCCTGCTCCCCTAGGGGACCAGGGAGTGGGCTTAAGCCATAAGTAGGACATCCCCTGAGGTCTTTCTTTATGTGAGAGGGGGCAGGCTGAGCTGAGGTATCCCCCACCCCAGTGCACGAATTTTGTGCACCAGGGCCCTAGTCTATATATATAAAACCCTAAGTGACTGGTTTGACCGGTTGCTATGAAACACACTGACCAGGGGGCAGATGTTAAATGCAAGAGCTGCCCCCTGGTGCTCATTGTGCTCCCCTGGTCCCTTCCCCATGCCAGCCGGCCCTGATTTCCCCAACTGGGACTCAGTGAGATGGATCTATTGGCCCCAATCACTGCCGATGCCTAGGGATCCCACCCATGCACAAATTTGTGCACTATTCCATTAAACCTTAGCCATGCCCACCAGCCAAACCTTGACTACCTGCCAATCAGAGCTATGATATGGAAATTAACCCAGCCAAGATGGCGGCTGGCAGCTACGTAGTTAGAGCAAACAGGAGGCCAGTGATGGAGAAAACTGCCTGCCTAGGCTGGCTCTGGCCTCCACTCAAGGCAACAAAGTTTCAATTATAGAAGCCACGGAGCTGAAGCAAACAGGAGGCTTTGTTGCCTGCCTAGACAGGCTGTGGCCTCCACTCAAGGTAACAAAGTTTCAATTATAGAAGATAAATAAACCCAGAAACCTGCTTCCAGCCAGCGACCTTGCTGGGACCTTGGGTCAATGAGAACTGTGGTCAGCCTGCAAACAACCCTCAGCCCCTCACCATGGCTGGTCACACCCCCATGGGGTGATGGTCCCCACTGAGGGGCTTGACCAGCCTGCACACAGTCCCTCACCCAGGCTGGCCAGGCATGCCAGCAAGAGGACATCCCCCAAGGGGTCCCAGACTGTGAGAGGGCACAGGCTGGGCTAAGGGACCACCCGAGTGCACAAATTTTTTGTGCACCGGGCCCCTAGTATTCTCATAATCTTACATACTGTATAGCAAACATGGCCAAGAAGTTACTAATATTGCAGAAATTATAAATTTTAGGGACAGAAGAAGAGAGGTGGTGAGAGGGAGAGAGAGAGAAAAGTATCGATAATTTGCTTCCTGTATGGGCTTGATCAGGGATTGAACCAAAACTTGAATAATGTGTCCTTACCCAGAATCCAAACTGAGACCTGCACTGCAACTAATCGAGTCACACCAGCCAGGGAAGAAGGAATCTATTTTTATACTAAAATTACATTTCAAATTTAACTGTTTTACTGTCTTAAATTTTAACAACTTTTATTGTGTTCTTCACTAGTTTTTAACATTGGGAGATTTTTCTATTTCTCTCTCTTTTTTAATAATACATTTGGTTTTGAAAACATGTTTCCTGTGTTTCCAAAACAAGAAAACAGGAGCAAACATATCCTTTATGGAACTGAACATAACAACAACAACAACAAAAAAAAAAACACCTCAGTATTTTTTCCTCTTTCTTTACTTAGTTTGAAAATGATGACAAATAACTGTTTTAAAAAATAGACAAAGGTAATGAAAAAATAAGAAAATACTGGATACAAATTGTGTTATCTTTAAATTATTAAATTACAGTTACATGAAACTTACTTGACTACTAAATTTTACCAAATATAGTGTGAATTGGCAAATTCAAAACAAAGGCTATTTTATAGAAAGGGATATATGTACTTGAGCAATGAGCCCCAACCAATCAAATCTTTATTACCTTTATCTAAATTAAATAATTTGTGTTTAAATGAATAATTGTTATCCAAAAATGCATTTTCTACATGCAAATTATCTCTAAAAATGTTATGCCTGATATAAATTCTATTTCTAGAAATCAGGAAAATGGTGACATGATTGTTCCAATTATGACTATAATATGGATGCTATTCTGTATGCATATGCATTTTAATATGAAAAGACATTCTTACCTGCCATTTGTAGCAGTGGTATCTTTCCATCCTCCTGTTTCTTTAATATTAATCTTGGCAGGTACTAGAAGGCTCATTGAGATATCTTGTGGTTTACAGCCCATGTTGTCAACTGTGACTTTTTGTAGCATTGAGATGGTTATCCTATATAATAAAAGGCTAATATGCAAATAGACCAAACAGCAGAACAACCAGTCACTATGACACACACTGACCGCCAGGGGGCAGCTACTCAATGCAGGAGTTGTGCCTTGGTGGTCAGTGCGCTCCCACAGGGGGCACACTCCTGAGCCAGAAACTAGGCTCACGGCTGATGAGCACAGCAGTGGAGGCACGAGCCTCTCCTGCCTCCATGACACCAACCACAGGGAGCGGGCCTATGCCATCAGTCGAACATCCCCCAAGGGCTCCTGGACTACAAGAGGGTGCAAGCCAGGCTGAGGGAACACCCCCCTCCAAGTGCACAAATTTCATACACTGGGCATCTAGTGTTATATAAGAATCACCGTATATCATTTGAGAAGCTGCTGACAAGGAGCACTGGTTTTATGGATGACCTGAGTTCCACTAGTCCCAGCAGAGCTAAGCAACAAGTTCTATAGGAAATTATTGGAGCACAATACAGTGAGGGAGAAAAGGGGAAAGTAATGTGCCTTGCACATAGACTGACAAAATGATTTGCTTATAGTTCCAAGCTGGCATAGCAGAGAACAGCAGAGGAAAATATGGCTCATCAGCATTTAAGTAGCTGATCATATACCAAACTGACAGGCCATTTGTAAGTGCAAAGTATAGAGCAGAGCTGTAAGCTTTGGGGACCATTATGCCTCACTTACACTTTTCATATTTCAAATGTACGTAAGCACAAAAGAAAGGAAGTAAAATCATGACCTGCTTCATTGCTTCATACCAGTGATTCTCAAGTATGGAACCATAGGTGGCATTAGAAGTACCAATTTTCAGATCCTACTACAGATCTACTGAATCAGAAACTGTAGCTTAGGCTCAGCAAGTGACTCTGGTGCAAAATCAAATTTCAGGACATTGCCTTCTACAATCAACATTGCTGTCT
Organism: Murina feae; assembly: GCA_004026665.1. Classification (NCBI taxonomy): domain Eukaryota; kingdom Metazoa; phylum Chordata; class Mammalia; order Chiroptera; family Vespertilionidae; genus Murina; species Murina feae. Next base: position 7,348 of record PVJC01004371.1, read on the forward strand.
TAAAATTCCCAAAGATGTAATAGCCATGTGCATGCCCTTTTAATTTTCTTAAAAGAGTTGTATAAATGATTTATAAAAAGAAAAAACAACACTGGCAAGATTAAATTAATTCAATTCTATTGTATGTACATACAGAAACATACACATATGATATGCAGTGCTTCTGGTAACTTAGCAATATAGTTATTACATTAGAAATGTGACTGTAGAGCCACAGATTGGGAAAAAAATGCTTAGAAAATGCATACCCTGTTTAAAGTAGATTAAGTCTCTATGACCAAGATGATATTCCATTCAGTAAAATGCATTGCATGTGTTTATCCAATTTACAATTGCGTTTTGTAGTAATGGAAATTTTGCTACTTTGTAAGGAAGCTCAGTGGATTGTTAGCCAATGTTCCTATGATGGGATAGGGGATGGCAGAGGCAGCTATATTACAAAATGCAGGCTAAGCTCTAAAGGCATCTGAGAAGAGTGGAAGGAATGGGAACTAAATAAAGGAACATCCTATCTAATAAAAGAGTAATATGCAAATTAGGCAACATTTCGTCACAAAGATGCCCTCCCATAGCCACAAGATGGCGGCGCTCATAGCCACAAGATGGTGACCCCCACAGACATAAGATGGCGGTGTCCAGTCTGACTCAGCCCCGCCATTAAAGGGGTCAGGCCTGTTACCCAGGCAGGTGTGGGGAGGTGGGGGGCCCAAGGGATGGAACAGGTGATCAGAGGGGGCTGGGTGTCCCCTGCCCAGGACAGAGGCCTTCACCAGAGGCCTCAGGCATGGGCAAGGGCAGAGCAGGTGATCGGAGGGGTATGAGGGTACCCTACCCAGGCATAAGGCCTGGGCCAGAGGCCTCAGGCCTGGCCAGGGGCAAGTCTAGAGATTTCAGGGGCCTGGGCTCTGCAGAGCCAGCAATCGGAGGAGCAGGGGAGGAGTCTGTGATCACAGGGGTCTGGGCACTGGTGGAGCTACCAAAGCAGGAGTCTGGACCTCCCCTGCCCAAACCTGCAGCCTTGGCCAGAGGCTGCCAGTGGGGCAAGGGCATAGCCGGTGATGGCAGGGGGCAGGATCAGAGCCAGTGATCGCAGAGGCCTAGGCTCTGTGAAGTCGGCGATCAGAGGGGCTTGGGGTTCTTCTGCCCAGGCCTGCAGCCTCAGGAAGACACTGCAGGCCTGGGCAGGGGCAGAGCCAGTGATCGTAGGGGTCTGGGGGTCCCTTGCCCAGGCCTGCATCCTCAGCCAGAGGTTACAAGCCTGGGCAGGGACGGAACTTGGATTGGAGGGGCAGGGGTAGAGTTGGTGATCAGAGGAAACACCTTTTCTTAACACTCATTGGCTAAGCTCCCTGTGTGCCACTGGTAATATTTTTAGTAACTTGGGTAATAAGAATCCAAAAAGGTGATCTAAGGTTTTTCTTCCTCACTCCTGGAGAAAAAGAAATGAAGGTGCACTGCTGGAGGGCTAAGAAATGTCATATCCTGCCCTAGCCGGTTTGGCTCAGTGCATAATGCCTCAGCCTGCTGACTGCAGGGTCTGGGTACAATTCTGACCAAGGGCATGTACCTAGGTTGCTGACTCCTCTCTGGCCAGGACCCAGGTTAGGGCATATGTAGGAGGCAACCAATCAAAGTGTTCCTCTCACTTTGATGTTTCCCTCTGTTTTTCTCTTCTTTTCCACATCTAAAAATCAATGGAAATATATCTGCAGGTGAGGATGATAAAAAAAAAAAGAAAGAAAGAAAGAAATGTCATATCCTATGAAAGATACAGCTTAAAAATGCCTAAAGAAAGTTGTCATTTCTTCATGGTTAAGGGACTGGAGTCTGTGTTGATGAAAAGTGACTGGCAGTGGCTGCAGCAGGGGGGTGATGGGGCTGGTGGCTTTCCCTGATTAGCCTGGCTGCCTCCCATAAAGGGAGGCCAGACTTTGGCTTAGGCCCGCTCCCTAAGGGGAGCAGGTAGCAGGCCTAAGCTGTCAGAAGGATACCTCCTGAGGGCTCCCAATATGTGAGAGGGCAGGCTGGGCTGAGGAACCTCCTCTCTAGTGCACAAATTTCTTGCACCAGGCCCCTAGTTCCAGGGAAGAACCTTTCTTAGGTGAGTCCAAAATTTCCAGCAAACATTTTCCTTAGAGTATTTTATGATTACAGATGGAGAATTCTTGTTCTCTAGTAAAGACTAACAAACAAACAAGCAAACAAACAAAAACAAAACAAAACAAAATAAAAAGCATTAGAATTTTAGTGGTTCTTCAGGGGTCAAAAACTATAAAAAACAAGTACCTGAAATGTACTAGTATAATTGGCTTTTCCAAGGAGAACACCGTTTTCTGAGCAATGGAAAGAACGGGATATTAGGCCAGAAAGCTTCTACAAGGCCAGTTAAACTTGTAGAGTAAACCAATGTTGATAGAGATAGGGAATAGAAATGAGAGCAGAATAGAAAGGGAATTTTGCTCAAACAGAATGCTAGCTTTCCAGTTTTCTTAGTAAAACATAAAACAATTCAGAAACAAGAAGAGGAGATTTCACATAATGAATTAGATGCTTATGAAAGTGTTGAAAGAGCTAGAGGAGTAAAGGTTAGAAACATACCTGCTGGAGTTAAGAAAATTTGATGAGGAGTTGCTAGGAGCTGCCTCTGATAATCTCAGCTGCCTGCAGCACAGAATGTGCAATCCCCAGGAAGGTGATGCAGAGGCTGCTGGAAAAGCCCATTTCTACCAGGAGCACAGCCCCTTGCCAGATTTCCGCTGCTGGACCTATAATGGTTTCTCCTTATCTGCTGCATTCCACATTACACACACACTTCTTGTTGGTAAGTCCCAAACTGGAAATGTATTGGCAAAATACCTTGAAAATCGAGTTTGTAGACTTCCAGCCTCTTTGATACTAGGGAGAGACTAGAATGGAAAAGAGGAATGTTGAAATGTCAAGAATCCTGGTACTCTCCACATCTTAAATTGATTTTTATTCTTATCCATCCTCCTAAACCACAGTTACATAGCATTATACCTCTGCCTAATAAGATATACTTATCCCTTTTACAAATGAAGACACACCCCTTTTATTCCAAAGAACAGACACACATAGATACACTCATCAGTATATAATCTAACTATCCTTGTAACTTGTATCCTTTACTCAACAATGTAATTCTTCTAGTGCAGACATAATCTCACTTAGATACTGTCTAACCTAATGATCAAATAAGGATATAAAAATAAGTAACCTATAATCTAATCTAATAAAAGAGAAACATGCAAATTAACCATCACTCTGCTACAGCCACTAGCCATGCCCACCAGCCAATCAGGAGCCAGTATGCAAATTAACCCAACTAAGATGGCCACAGCCACGGAGCTTCCTGGGTGGCCCTGAGCTCTGCTCAAGGCCACAAAGTTTCAATTATAGAAGATAAATAAATCTCAGATACCTGCTTCTAGCCTGACCTGGAAAAAAAAAAAGAAATAAAAAAAGTCAAGGCTGGAGCTTCGGTTGCTAGGAGGCATGGCCATCAGCTCCTCAATCAGGCTGGCCAGGCACCCCAGCAGGACACCCCCCCCCCACTCTGAAGGGGATGTGGCCAGCCTGAAAACAGCCCTCAGCCCCTCACCCAGGCTTGCCACACTCCCATGGAGGGAGGGTCTCTATCCAGGTTGGCCAGGCAACCCAGCGGGACATCCACCCTGATCAGGGACACTCTTCAGGGCAAACCAGCTGGCCCCCACCCATGAACCAGGCCTTGATCCTATATAATAAAGGGTGATATGCAAATTGAACCTAACAGCAGAACCACTGGGAATGACTGGTCACTATGACACAGACTGGCCACCAGGGGGCAGACGTTCAATGCAGAAGCTTCCCCCTGGTGGTCAGTGCACTTCCACAAGGGGAACTCAGCTCAGCCACAAGCTAGGCTGATGACTGCCAGCACAGGGATGGGGGATGGTGGCGGGAGCCTCTCCCGCCTCCTCAGCAGCACTAAGGATGTCCGACTGCAGCTTAGTCCTGCTTCCCACTGGCAAGTGGACATACGCCAAGGGCTCTTGGGCTTCCAGAGGGTTGTCTGACTGCCAGCTTAGGCCTGATCCCCCGGGAGTGAGTCTTAGCCAGTAGGTGGACATTCCCTGAGGGGTCCCAGACTGTGAGAGAGCACAGGCTGGGCTGAGGGACCCCCTCCCCCCGAGTGCACTAATTTTTGTGCACCAGGTCTCTAGTTTATATATACTTACCACTAATATGATTTATATGAAACTAGTGGCCCAGTGCACAAAATTCATGCATGTTAAAAGGGAATTAATTGGATAAAATATTTTAATATTGCTATTTGCCCTTTCTCTATAATAGAAGTGTCAGAGACGGAAGAAAATTTCTAAAGTGTACATGAAAATCTTCCTCTTGTCAGAGTCTGGGCATACTGCAGAAAACAGAGTCAAGTCCTTGCCCACCCGTGTGCACCTTAAAATCGCAAGAGACCTAGACCTGGCCAGCCCCACCCACTTTGGGCAGATACAAACCTAGCTGGCCCCACCCCCAAAAAGCCCTACTGGGTGGGGGGGTGCAGCCTCAGGGCCAATAGCCTCAGGTCCCCTGGTGCACTCTCATGTCTGCCAGCTTGGTGCCATAGCAGGGGGCATGACTTCAGGTCCCCCACCTGGCACCAGGGTGCAGGACATGGCCTGAGGTCCCCCATCAAGCCCTGCTGGGTGAGGGGCATGGCCTCAGGTCTCCTGCCCTGGCCTGGTGCCACGCAGTCTCAAGTCTCTGTTGATCACTTGTTATGGCTTGTTACAAAAATCCCACCTCCACTGTGGGTGAAGACATCTTGCATTATAGGAACGCTGACTGCTGTGGGTGTAACCATCTTGTGAAGGCATTATGGCAGGAGTTAATTCGCATATTACCTCTTTATTATATAGGACTAGGGGCCCAGTGCACAAAAATTTGTGCACTCGGGAGGTCCCTCAGCCCAACCTATGCCCTCTCACAGTCTGGGACCCCTCTGGGGATGTCCACCTGCTGGCGAGCCTGACCAGCCTGGATGAGAGGCTGAGGGCTGTTTGCAGGCTGCCCACAGCCTCTTCAGGTTTTGGGTCCCTACTGGGGTACCTGGGTAGCCTGGGTGAGGGGCTGATGGCTGTTTGCAGACTGTCCAAGCCCCCCAGTGGTGTCCCTCACCCCATTGGGTTGTGGCCAGCGTAGGTGATGGGATGAGTGGTACTTTCAAGCTTTCAGGCTGCCCACAGCTCCCATTGACCCAGTGTCCCAGCAAGGCTGGCTGGAAGCAGGTTTCTGGGGTTTGTTTATCTTCTATAATTGATGCGCTGTTCCTTTAAGCTGATGCCTAGTAACGAAACCTCCTCTCTGCTTCAGCTCTGGCTTCTATAATGAGACATTATTACCCTTAGTAGTCAGGCCAGGCATGCTGTTTATGATTGAGACATTGTTGCAAATATGTTTTGCCTGGAGCCAAGATAAGCCGAGTCAGCCCGCAAACAGTTTCAGTTTCACTCCTGCTGCAATGGAAGCTGCCGTTTACTCAGGTCCATGAGTGGTGGCCTCCATGTTTGCTGGGCTAATTTGCATACAGTCACTCTGATTGGCTGGTGGGCATGGCTTAGGCATTCTGAAGGGAAGGTTAATTTCAATATTACACTTTTATTAGTTTAGATATTAGAGATAGAGGGCAGAAGAGTTAATGAACACAAATAACAAACAAGGTCATTATGACTTTTTGCTATAGATCTCATTTCTGTAATTGTTCATTAGGTATTTATATATCTTACTATTTATAACTTATACTATCTATTCCACATTCTCTTACTCCCTACCAGAAACATCTCAATGTGTTTCTTTTCCTGGTAGGACAATCCTAGTTCATTCTTGAATAGTGTTAGTGATCTCATAATAACCGTGCTTGTGTTTTAGTTTGCCAGTATTTTTTACCACTTAATAGGGAGAAAATAGCTCCTGAGAATGGATACATGGAAAACAATTTTTTAAACCTCATTGTCTTGGTACTTTGTAACATCTACCTTCCAGGAAGTTAAGAAGTTTATGAACTACCAAGAGGCCAATGGTTTTCCCATCATGGAATCCTGCTGCTTTGATTTCAGTAAGACCTAGCTACTGTTATACGAAGACTAACCGATTGTCTAGTGGGGCTCAGGAAGCACCATCCTCCCCTTCAGGTCATCTAATTAAAGTAATTGAAGTATTTTTTAAAAATACAATTATTTGCAGCCTTGCATGTCCAAAGATGTTGTTTATACATAATTATTAGAGAGCCTGAAGAGATCATAACAACTCCAATTTCAGTCTCTTTTTGAAGCATCTAGAAAGTACTTTCCTGATTCTTAGTGACTGTGCAGCCTCATTAACATCAAAAAACATTCATTTACCTCTTAACTTTGGTGACCTGGCACTGTAGACACACTCAAGCAGCATTCCTGTGGGTTTGCACAATAGTTAGTGCTTACATGTTTTAAGTCCAGATTTTCTAAAACTAGTTCCCAATTTGATGTTAACCAACAGTAGAGATCGCTGCTCCTACTTTCCGCTTGAATTCCTTAAGGTTTCAAGGCTTTGCTGGAATCCCAGCTTCTATCCCAGCTGCTGGATAACTCAGTGGTGGGCCAGTACTTGGAGTTACTAATGAATGGGAAGAAAATTGTGTTGATATTGACATTGTACTAAAATTGTGTGTTTTTTTTTTTTGTAATCAAGTCATTCAAATTTCTATGTACTTTGAATATATAATTGTATCCACGTAATTAACTACATAGAAAATGTTCTAAATAATTCACTATAGAAAACTAGCCATATTGTACGTTTATAAAAAGACACACTACTTAATTTAATATAATTCAAAATATTCTTTACCTGGATATACTGGGAGTTTTAAAAATACATATATTGTTTTGGTAATGAGTAAATTTAATTTTAAATTCAGGATGATTATGCTCCACAACACCTTTCTATGCTGAATTTCAAACAAACTATTATGAAAAATTAGAGGCCTGGTACACAAAATTTGTGCACAGGGTGGAGGCCCTCAGCCCAGCCTACATCCTCTCACAGTCCAGGAGCCCTTGGGGGATGTCCAACAAATGGCTTAGGTCCCCTCCCTGGGAAGGAGGCCTAAGCTGGCAGTTGGATATCCTTAGAACTGCCACAGAGATGGGAGAGGCTCCTGCCACCACCTTTGTGCTCACCAGCTATGAACCTGGCTTCTGGCTGAGCAGCATGCCCTCTGTGGGAGCACATTCACTGCCAGGGGGCAGCTCCTTCATTGATCATCTGCCCCCTGGTAGTCAATGTGCACCATAGCAATTGGTTGTTCTGCCATTTGGTCGATTTGCATATTAACCTTTTATTATACTAGAGGCCTGGTGCATGAAATTCATGCATGGGGGAGGGGCCCTCAACCTGGCCTGCACCCTCTCCAATCTGGGACTCTTTAGGGTATTTTCCACTGCTGGTTTAAGCCTGATCCTGCAGGGACATCCTTCTCACAATTGGGAATGCTGACTCCTAACGGCTCACCTGCTTGCCTTCCTGATCGACCCTAATCCCTCTGCCTGCTTGCCTGATCACCTCTAACCTTTCTGCCTGCCTGCTTGATTGCCCCTACCTGCTTCTCCCTGCCTATCTGATTGCCTCTAACTCCTTTGCCTGCCTGCCTGATCACTCCAATCGCTCTTCCCTGCTGGCCTGATCATCCCTAACCATTCTCCCCTGATGGCCTGATTGCCTTTAACTGCTCTGCCTTGACCCTCACCACCATGGCTTTGTCCAGAAGGACATCCAGAAGATGTCTGGCCTGTCTGGTCTAATTAATATAGTACCCTTTTATTAGTATAGACTAGAGGCCTGGTGCATGAAATTCATGCACGGGGTGGGGGGGAGGATTGTCCCTCAGCCCAGCCTGCATCCTCTCCAATCTGGGACCCCTTCAAGAAATGTCTAACTGCCTGTTTAGTGGGATTGGGCCTAAACGGGTAGTCGGACATCCCTCTCAAAATCCAGGACTGCTGGCTCCCAACTACTTGCCTGGCTGCCTGCCTGATTGCCCCTAACCACTTCCCTGCCAGTCTGATCAATGCCTAACTGCTCCCTTGCTGGCCTGATAGCCCACAACTGCCCTCCCCTACTGGCCATCTTGTGGCAACCATCTTTGACCACATGGGAGAAGCCATCTTGTGTGTTGGAGTGATGGCCAATTTGCATATTACCTCTTTTATTAGATAATATATAGGTATAGAAACACATGTGAATTCAATGTTTCACTCTATAACAATTATTTTATCCTAAAATAGAAAGTAGTTTAAATATTTGCTTAAGTGAAAATTTCTCAATTAAATATATTGGTCCAGTTAATACAATAATAGTTGAAACTAAATTAAGAAAAGCTAAACATCAAGTATGATAACATTTCCATTTAAATGTTAATGCACACTGTTATACTTAAAAGTGCTTAGTATTAAAAAATGATGTGCACTCTGATCATGGGACAATTTTTACAATGATATATTTTATTGCTCTAGATGGAATGTTTTCTTAGTGAGTGGAAAGATAATATCTTTGTAAAAAGAGATGTGCTCTTTGTGAATCTATTTTATTGTCTTCAAATATAATTGCTTGATTAAAAAAATGACTTATTGCCTCAGCTGGTTTGGCTCAGTTGATAGAGTGTCAGCTCAAGGGCTGAAGCATCCTGAATTTGATTCTGGTCAAAGGCATGAATCTCAGTTGCAGGCGCTATCCATGGCCCTGGTTGGGTGGGTGCAAAGTGCAGGAGGCAACCAATCAATATGTCTTTCTCACATCGATGTTTCTCTCTCTGTCTCTCTCCCTCCTTTCAGTCTCTAAAAGCCAGTAGAAAAATATCCTCAGATGAGGATTAACAATAACAACAAAAAAAGATTTATTTTTCTTTCTATGGACTGAAGCTCTGGTCCTTGGTGGAAACAGCCTCAACTCTGCCTATGAAAGCAAGATCAGGAGCTCAAGGTGGAGGTAGATAGAAATAAAAAGGGGAAAAAAGGTAGTGCATTGTAGCTTGTAAGGAGTGTTGGGACAAGAAAAGCAAAACTAAAATCATCAGTTTCTACTGAAAAGGTATGTTTCATGTAATATGACTGCTCTTGTGAACTTCCACCCTAACCTTTTAACTATTCCCCTAATCAAAGTGTGCTGTCCAGGATTATATTTCTTTAGAAAAACCATACTGAGGCTGATTTCTGTCAAAGTTATCAAGATTTTAACAAAGTCTGTTCATTGCATATCAGAGTCACAAAATTTTTTAGAAGTGTCAAATTACAATACATTAAAATATAGAAGAATTAAGTAAATAAATATAAATAACTGCCTTTTGATATCTAAGAAGTAAAAGAAAACAAAGCATTAGTATCTAATCTAATAAAAGAGTAATATGCAAATTGGTGTCATTCTGCTATACCCCAAGCCATGCCTAACAGGCGATCAGAGTGACTATATGCAAATTAACCCAGCCAATATGACAGCAGGTAGTCAGGGAGCTGGAGCAAGAAAGAGGCTTGGTTGCCCCGGCGATGGAGAAAGTCAAGCTTCCTGCCTTCCCTGGCTGGCTGTGACTTTTGTTCAAGGTAACAAAGTTTCAATTATAGAAGATAAATAAACCTCAGATACCTACTTCCAGCCAGGCTCGCTGGGAACTTGGGTCACTGGGGGCTGTGACCGGCCTGCAAATAGCCATGAGCCTCTCACCCAGGCTGGCCACACCCTCATGGGGTGAGGGCTCCCACTGGGGGGCTTGGCCAGCCTGCAAAAAGCCATTAGCCACTCACCCAGGCTGGTCAGACACCCCAGCGGGACCTCCACCCTGATCTGGGACACACTTCAGGGTAAACCAGCTGGCCCCCACCCATGCACCAGGCCTCTATCCTATATAATAAAAGGGTAATATGCAAATTAACCCGACCAGCAGAACAATTGGGAATGACTGGTCACTATGACACACACTGACCACCAGGGGGCAGACATTAAATGCAGGAGCTGCATCTGGTGGTCAGTGCACTCTCACAGGGGGAGCTCTGCTCAGCCACAAGCCAGGCTGATGGCTGCCAGTACAACGGTGGTGGTGGGAGCCTCTTCTGCCTCCTCAGTAGTGCTAAGGATGTCCTACTGTAGCTTAGGCCTGCTCCCCACTGGCAAGTGGACATACCCTGAGGGCTCCTGGGCTTCCAAAGGGATGTCTGACTGACAGCTTAGGTCCAATATCCCAGGGAGCAGTCTAAGCCAGCAGGTGGACATTCTCTGCATGAGGACACAAGCCAGGCTGAGGGACCCTCCGAGTGCACAAATTTTTGTGCACCAGGACTCTAGTGTGTGTGTGTGTGTGTGTGTGTGTGTGTGTGTAATAGTATATATATGTATATATACTAGAGGCCTGGTGCATGAAATTTGTGCACTCTTGGGGAAGGGGTCCCTCAGCCTGTCCTTCATGCTCCCGCAGTCTGGGAACCTTTGGGGAAGATGCCACTATGGCTTAGCATCCTTAGTGCTGCCGCAGAGATGGTACAGACTCCCGCCACCACCATTGTGCTCATCAGACATGCGCCCAGCTCAGGGCTTCTGGCTGAGCAGTGCTCTCCCTGTGAGAGTGCTCTGACCACCAGGAGGAAGCTCCTCCACTTAGTGTTTGCCTCCTAATGGTCATAGCAACCAGTCGTTCAGCCATTTAGTCGATTTGCATGTTAGCCTTATGTTATATAGGATATTATATATATACTAGGGGCCCGGTGCACAAAAATTTGTGCACTCGGGGTGGAGGGAGTCCCTCAGCCCGGCCTGTGCCCTCTCACAGTCTGGGACCCCTCAGTGTATGTCCTATGATGGCCCCAGTCTGCCAGGCGCCTTGTGTGTGTGTGTGTGTGTGTGTGTGTCGCCACTGGGGACCTGCCCCCAGCCGCATCTGAGGCTCGGAGCAGTCCTCCTGTGTGTGTCTACCTGCCGGGGGCCTGCCCCCAGGCACACCATGGAGGCTTGGAGCAGGCACCCCCTCTATGTTGATCTCTCAGACTCTTGCCCTCCCCTGCATGTTGTTCTCTTTTTTGAGCTGTGACCAGGGCTGGGTGCTGCCTGTCTCCCAAACTTGCCTACTGCCCATCTTCCTCCAGCCACCAGAAAGCAGGGAAAACCCTGCCTCGTGGTCAGGCCAGCCTTTTCCTGCTCTCTGATCCCCGGAAGGGACCTGGGAAGCCGCCAAGCAGGCCACCAACTCTTTCCCACTCACCCGTCCCCTACAGCCTTCCTTTCCCACTTCTCGGTGCCACCAAGGGGTCTGGGAGCTGCCAAGCTGGACCCCGGCCCCCGCAAAGGGCCTGGGAAGCCCACCAAGCAGGCCACTGACCCCCTGCTGCCTCTTTCCTGCTCCCCGATGCCCCTCCAAGGACCTGGACAGCTGCCAAGCAGGTGCCGACCCCCTGCCACCTCTTTCCCACTCCCCGATGCCCCGCAAAGGGCCTGGACAGCTGCCAAGCAGGCCGCCGACCCCCTGCCACCTCTTACCCACTTTGCGGTGCCCTCCAACCCTGCCGCCTCTTTCCCACTCACGGGTCCTGGGTCCTGCGCTGTCCTGCCCTGCAGCTGCTATGCACACTCGGGAGGTCCCTCAGCCCAGCCTGTGCCCTCTCACAGTCTGGGACCCCTCGGGGGATGCCCACCTGCTGGTGTGCCTGACCAGCCTGGGTGAGGGGCTTTAAGGCTGCCCACAGCTCCCATTGACCCCACGTCCCAGCAAGGCTGGCTGGAAGCAGGTTTCTGGAGTTTCTCTTCTATAATTGATACACTGTTCCTTTAAGCCGGCTAACGAACCCTCCTCTCTGCTTCACCTCGCAGCCTCTATAATGACACAATGTTACTTAGTGGTGAGGCCCAGGCTGCTCTTTCCTTCAGCTCCCGAGGATTCTATGATTGTTATATTGTTTCAAAGTTGTGTTTCGCTAGAGCCAGTTTAATCGGAGCTGAGCTGAGCGGACGCAGCTTCACTTTCGCTCCTGCCACAATGGAAACAGCCATTTACTCAGGTCCGGGAGTGGCGGCCGCCATGTTGGCTGGGCTAATTTGCATACAGCCGCTCTGATTGGCTGGTGGGCGTGGCTTACCTGTCTCGGAGAAATGGTTAATTTTACTATTTCGCTTTGATTAGTTTAGATATATATCAATCCAATAATGAAATGTCAATGCACTTGTTCAAATTTCAAGCACATTTAATATTGATTTGATATTAGAAAACTGATAATTGGGGAAATTTAATTGCTCTTGAAATAAAAAGAACTGGGTCCAAATCCTGGACACATACTGGCTCTGTGACCTTGGACATGCTGAGCACATGTCTTAGTTTCTTCACAAAATCTCAAAATTGTAAGAACAGTACAAGTCACATATTTCTTTCACAATTTTTTTGAGAAAGAAATGACAAAATGATATCTGAAATTACTTGGCAAAACTACAAAGCATCTTTGGATATGCGATCTTTAGACGAAGTGATACTGTGCAGCATATGTGCGATGCAACAATTAGGAAAAATTATACAAACAATATGCTTAGAATCCAATGTCATGTACTCTAGCTTCATTAATTTGTGGTTTTCTGTGATGTGAAAAGCGTCTGCCAATGAAGCATAGTGAAAAAAATCCCAGTGATTTTGAAATAGGCAGTTCTGGAATTGACATCTTCACTATAAAATTATAAAACAGATATTCTCTAATAACCTATCAGGCCTTAACCAAATTCCTCCAACAGGCCAGTCTGGGCCACGTTGCGCTCTCATTATCCAGGAGGGCTGCTAAGCATTTTGTTCACAGTTCAAAGTGTCACAAAGTACACTCTTGCAGCTTTGGCTTAAAAAATATTCCCCCAAATAACATCCTAGCTTTTCTCTTATTTTCTGTCATCTCTTGCTTTAAAAAATGTGTTCTCATTAAATATGGAGCAGAAACAGAAGAATATATATAATCTATGTGTAGAGTACTCCATATAATAAAATCATAGTACGAAAATTAGCCCCTTGACCAGGAGTTGTCCAGGAGTTTGACCAGAAGGTGAGGCTGGTCGAGTGAATGGAGGGAGGCCCCAGCAATGGCAGGTGGCTGGCGGAATGGAGGGAGGCCCAGAATTTCATGGACGGGGCCTCTAGTTAAGAATAATGAGTGAATACATGCCTAGTGCTTAGCACAGTGTTTGCCAAATAGTAAATGCTGAGAAAGGTGACTAATATTAGTAATTAAAAAAATATTAACTGTTGCCCTAACCGGTTTGGCTCAGTGGATAGAGCGTCGGCCTGCAGACTGAAGGGTCCAAAGTTTGATTCCAGTCAAGGGCCTGTACCTTGGTTGTGGGCACATCCCCAATGGAGGGTGTGCAGGAGGCAGCTGATCGATGTTTCTCTCTGATCGATGTTTCTAACTCTCTATCCCTCTCCCTTCCTCTCTGTAAAAAGTCAATAAAATATATTTTAAAAAAATATTAAGTGTAGTATTTTCAGACCTAAAAAAATAAGTTAAAATATAAACTGATACAGATACATTAGAACTTCTTCTGTCCTATTCATTCTTACCCACTCTCCAAGGAATCTGCTATCCTGAAGTCAGTATGATTTATTCATATGCAGATTTTTGTTGAGGTAGTTGATTTTAAATATGCACATAATCTATAAAATCTAGACAAAAACAAATATTAGTTCATAAAAATGAATAATCTTCAGGCATGTATTTAGAATTTGATCACGGTACTCAATAGTAACAATAATATTACAAGTAACTATGATGTTTAAAGTTTGTTATTTCTTATCTATGTTTCAGTTACTTCTAGGTGCTTTAATACACTTACTTCTCACACCAGCTCTGTGATGTTAAGGTCTATTATCGTGCCATTTTACTGATACAGTAAGAGAAATGTAGAGACATCTACTATCTTAGGAAATAGAATCTTACCTGAAACCCTGAAGTTCTTCTCCCAGAGCCCATTCTAATCATTTGTCCAGGCTGCTTCTCCATAAAACAAATGAAGAGACAGCTTCCTCAGGTGGTCTTTACTCTCCACGCTTCAGTACTATATTCCAGGATTTGGTGGAAAATTGAATAAAACAGCGATTTTTGAGGTGCCACTATTCATTGACCATAATTCATTACTACTACAGCACCCCACGAATTTTAAGAACTATCCTCACACCTCCAGTAGTAAAAGTTCATCACACATTCTTGCCAAGAAACAAAATCCCCAGGAATTGTGCCAACTTTACCAAAATTAATATGTTGTACTATCTCTACATCTCTTCCCTTGATTCTTACCTAAGAAGTACCCCTAATCCACGCAAAAAATAATGTTTTAATTGGGCTCAGGATTAAATTAGTTCTGATTTTAGTGGAAGGACTCAGGCTCCTTCTTCCTCCATGAACTGGTCACTCACCTAGGTCTTCTGCTTCCACATAGAAGCAAAGTCTGTGTGGCCACATAGACCACTCCTTTTATAGTTAAGGTTCTTGAAAGAAATAGACACTTCTTTTTATTTGTTTATTCAATTGGTCTTCACTGCATAACTGCTTTACAACTGCCATTATTATAATTATATAAATTATTATATGAGAACTATTTAGTTAATAACTAAATACTCCCTACCTGTCATATTAATTTTATCATATTTATAAAACATCAATATAGAGTTATATTTTAAGTACTTTATGAATATTAACTCCTGTAATCTTTATAACAATGTTATGAGATATACTAGAGGCCCGGTGCGCAAAAATTTGTCCACTCAGGGGCGTCCCTCAGCCCAGTCTGTGCCCTCTCGCAGTCTGGGACCCCCTGGGGGATGTCCACTTGCTGAATTAAGCCAACTCCCCAGGCGATTGAGCATGAGCTGGCAGTCAGACATCCCTCTGGCAGCTTGGGAGCCCTTGGGGGAAATTCACTTGCCAATGGGAAGCAGGCCTAAGCTGCAGTCGGACATCCTTAGTGCTGCTGAGGAGGCAGGAGAGGCTCCCACCACTACCGCTGTACTGGCAGCCATCAGCCTAGCTTGTGGCTCATCAGAGCTCCCCCTGTGGGAGTGCACTGACCACCAGGGGCAGCTCCTGCATTGAGCAACTGCCCCCGGGTGATCAGTGTGTGTCATAGTGACCAGTCATTCCCAGTGGTTCTGCTGTTAGGGTCAAATTGCATATTACTCTTTTATTATATAAGATAGAGGCTTGATGCATGGGTGGGGGGCCAGCTGGTTTGCCCCGAAGGGTGTCCCAGATCAGGATGGGGAAGCCGCTGGGGTTCTTGGCCAGCCTGGATGAAAAGCTGGGGGCCATTTTCAGACTGGCCACACCCCCTTCAGGATGGGTGTCCCTAATAGGTTGCCTGGCCAGCCTGGGTGAGGGGCTGAGGGTCATTTTCAGACTGGCCACATCCCCTTCAGGGTGGGGGTCCCGCTGGGGTGCCTGGCCAGCCTGGGTGAGGGGCTGATGGCTGTTTGCAGGTTACCACAGCCCCTTCAGAGTAGGGGGTCCTGCTGGGGGCCTCGCCATTCTGGGTGAAGGGCTGATGGCTGTTTGCTGTCTGGCCAAACCCTCGCCTCATGAGGGTGGGGGCCATCCTGGATGAAGGGGCTGATGGCTGTTGGCAGGCTGGCCACAGCCCCCAGTGACCCAAGCTCCCAGCGAGGATGGTTGGAAGCTGCTATCTGGGATTTATTTATCTTCTTTTTTAAATTTTTGTTTAATTGCTTAAAATATTACAAAGAGTAATACATATGTCTCCTTCTTTTTCCCCTTGACATTTCCCCATCCTTCCCTAGCCCCCAGTGTTTTGTGTCCATTGGTTATGCTTATATGCATGCATCAAAGTCCTTTGGTTAATCTCTTACCCCCATGTCAACCTTCCCAGCCTTCCTGCTGTAGTTTGACAGTCTGTTTGATGCTGCTCAGCCTCTGTATCTACTTTTGTTCATCAGGTTATAATGTTCTTTATTATCCATAAATGAGATCATGTGGTATTTTTCTTCCATTGACTGGCTCATTTCACTTAGCATAATGCTCTCCAGTTCCATCCATGCTGTTGCAAATGGTATCAATTCCTTCTTTTTTACAGCAGCATAGTATTCCATTGTGTAGCTATACCACAGCTTTCTAATCCACTATCTGTTGATGAGCACTTAAGCTGTTTCCAAATCTTAGCTGTGGTAAATTGTGCTTCTATGAACATAGGGATGCACATGTCCTTTCTGATTGGTGCTTCTGGTTTCTTGGGATATATTCCTAGAAGTGGGATCATTGGGTCAAATGGGAGTTTAACTTCTATAATTGAAACTTTGTTGCCTTGAGCAGAGGCCACAGATAGTCTAGGAAGGCTAGAAGCTTAACTTCCTCCATTGCTGGGACAACCAAGCCTCCTGCTTGCTCCATCTCGATGGCTATGGGCCGCCATCTTGGTTAGGTTAATTTTCATATAGTCGCTCTGATTGGCTGGTGGGCATGGCTTGGGATGTAGCGGAGTGATGCAATTAGCATAGTATTCTTTAATTAGATTAGATATTATTACCATCCTCCTTTATAAATGAGGGAAATTAAGTAACTCACCTAAGGTCAGACAGCTAGCAGGTAGCAGAACTAGGATTTGAATGCAATCATCTAATTCCATAATACCAACATCTACTTCAATTGCCTCTTAAAATTTACCATTTTGTAACCTATTTTATATTTGTTCCATATATTTTATTATTTTTTAAATATATTTTTATTGATTTCAGAGAGAAAGAAAGAAGGAGAAAGAAATGGAAACATCAATGATGAGAATCATTGATCAGCTACCTTCTGCACGCCCCCTAATGGGGATCGGGCCCACAACCCGAACATGTGCTCTTGATCAGAATCAAACCTGGAACTTCCAGTCTGCAGTCCAGCGCTCTGTCCACTGAGTCAAACCAACTAGGGCTTTTCCATATATTTTAAACACACTTAGTAAAAAATACAGATAAACAGATATCCTCTTTCTTCCTTTATCCATCTCCTAGAGATAAGTAAACACTCTCCTGAATATGGCATCTGACATTTCTCCCATGGTTTTATATTACCAACTATGTAATTACCCATAAAATGTACTGTATATAAATACTACCATATATTTTGTAATTTTTTATTAATGTTCTCATGGTTTATACATTATGACCCCTGTATTTTTAAAATTCACTGCTATATCATTTCTGCAGTACCATAACCTATTATTTTATTTTACTCCCTAATTTAATTTATTGTGCCAATATGTGTGTGTTTAATACTCACCCAAGGATATGTTTTTATTGATTTTTAGAGAGAGAAAAAGAGAGAGAGAGGAAGGAGAGAAAGGGGTTGGAGAAAGGAGATAAAGAAACATTGATGTGAGGGAGTCCATGTTTCCTGGATGTCTTAAAGACACATATGGCATATTTGCTTTTATCCCCAAAACACAAATTCACAATGAATAGTAATACCTTGTTGTATTAATAAATGAATAATATTTTACTGCTGATATATCTGAGTTCTTAGAAAATTTGCAGTTCAGCATTGTGAAATGTATTATATAAAATGAAACCATGAAACATTGCTGCAAAAGCATTGCCAAGTGAACACAAAGAGGGCAATTATGTTCTTGATAAGCAACATAAGTGACTTAAGTACCTATTAAAACGCTTTGTAAGCACAATGTCACAATGACATTTGTGTTTGGGAGAAGATCAACAGATACATCAAATGGTAAGAGATGAACTGATGTCTTGAAATAAAATTTGTGCACTCAGGGAAGTTAAAAGATAGAAATGCCATTAGTCTATTTAGGCAGCTGCCAATGAAAGCATTGTGGAAGAAATTACTAGTTAGACATCCATCAATTCACCAACAAATGTACATATGTAAGTAATATCCACAAATTCAAAGTACATTGTACAAAATCTTTAGTAACATCATGGTCTTTTAGTGCTAGAAATAGACTATTCTACTTGGTTTAAATTATACAGATTCAGTATTAAACATTACCTGAATTCTATAGCTAATTCTGCCATGCAGTTCATATTGAAAACAGAGATATAGAAACTTTTTTTTCTTTCTTGTTAAACTTGTATAATTTACTGTCAAAAACGTTTGAGAAGAACAATATAATATTGATCCTTACCACAAAGCTTGGGGAAGAATAAAGCTGGGCAAACTTGTATCTAGACAATTTAGTGTCTTGGCAATGAAACATTCTCTTATTCATTCAGTCAAAGAGGTTGCGAAATCTTCAGAGACATTAAACTGTCTCCATCTCTACCTTGTTTTCTACATGGCTTACATTATTAATAATAATAAAAAAACATGGTCTCATTACATTCTGTCAAGAACACTTTTATAAAATCACTGGAGCCCTAACTGGTTTGGCCTAGTGGATAGGGCATTGGCCTGAAGACTGAAGGGTCCCAGGTTAGATTCCAGTCAAACCTTGGTTGCAGGCACATCCCCAGTAGAGGGTGTGCAAGAGGCAGCTGATCAATATTTCTCTCTCATCAATGTTTCAAACTCTCTATCCTTCTTCCTTCCTCTCTGTAAAAAAATAATTAATAAAATATCTTTTAAAAAAGCAATGCTGGAGAATCCTGATATCCTATTAAACTATCCTATATAATAAAAGCCTAATATGCTAAGTGTCCAATCATCCAGTGACCAGTTGACCGCTCAACCAATCAAAGTATAATGTGCTAATGATATGCTAAGGCCGCTCAACCACTCACTATGATGTACACTTACCACCAGGGGGCAGATAGTCGACTATTCTACCAGTTGCTATGACATGCACTGAACACCAGGGGGCAGATGCTCTGACTGGTAGGTTAGCTTGCTGCTGGGGTCCAGCCAATCAGGACTGAACAAGATGGGCCAGACATGCCCTGGAGCCCTCTGGCAGTCCCTCCTCAGTGGGCCAACCACCCACGTCCCTCCCTGGCTATCTGGCTCCATTTGGTCCCATTGGGATTGGGTGAAACGGGGCTGGACATGCCCTGGATCCCTCCCGTGGTCTCTCCCCAGCCCTGATCCTACACCAGTGGGGTCCATTGGCCTGGCCTGTGCCCTCTCACAATCTGGGACCCCTCAGGGGATTTCAGAGAACCCGTTTTGGCCAATTCCACAGGCCATTCCCCTTGGGAGGGTGCCAGACACAGGGCTCATGGCAGGTGAGCACTGCTGCTATGGCAGCGAGAGCCTCGCCTGATCCTGACTGATTGGGTACAATCCTGTGGAAGGTGCAAAAGAGCTGGGATGAGTGGGAGTGGCAGGTAGGAACTTCAGGAAGTGTTGAACTGCAGGTTTCGGCCCAATCCCCGCAAGCCACCTAGAAGGACTCCACCTGTGCACGAATTCATGCACCAGACCTCTAGTAATTAAATATTATAGAAAGGGTTGTTCATACAACATTTTGGGACTTATTCCAGAGATGCAATGCTAGTACAATATTCACAAATCAATAAACATGGTACATTACATGATCATATCAATAGATGCAAAAAAAGTATTCAACAAAACTCAACACCCACTTTTGATAAAAACTCTCAGCAAAGTCAGAATAGAGGGATCATACCTCAACATAATAAAGGCCTTTATGACATGACAAACCTACAGCCAACATCATACTCAATGAGCAAACTAAAATAATTTCCCCTAAAAACAGAAACAAGACAAGGATGTCCTCTTTCACTCTTATTCAACATAGTACTGGAAGTACTATGCCACAGTGATCAGACAAGAAGAAGAAATAAAAAGCATCCAAATTGAAAAAGAGAAAGTAAAACTCCCATTATGAGAAAGTGGCATAATATTGTATACAGTAAACCATAAAGACTCCACCAAAAAACTAATCTATACTAATGCAAATTGGTCAGGACACTGTCATAGTAGGGTGCATACACAGCATGTGTGGATGGGCAGGGACTTGCAGCGTTGGGGATGGGGGTGGGGCCATGACAGAGAGGCCTTCCCACGCATCTGTGTCAGGGGTCCACAGGAACGCAGAAAGGTTTCTACCCTGGGCCAGTAGGGGATCTCCAGGTGCAAGGTACGCAGGCCTCTGACTTGGCCTGGTGTGGGGGTGGGGCCATGGCAAGCACCTCCATGTGCCTGCACCAGGGGTCTGCAGACCTCTCCCAGTTCTGGTTTATCTCTTTGGGGCAATCCATTGACCCAGATGGGTGGGAGCAGCCTACCTCTTTGGGGCAATGGATTGTAGGGCTCCTGCAGTGTGAAAGGGCACAGTACAGGCTGGGGGACCCCACTTGCCCTGAGTGCACAAATTTCGTGCACCAGGCCACTAATAGATTTAATAAATCAATCCAGCAACATAGCAGAATACAAAATTAGCACCCAGAAATCAATGGCATATTTACACACCAATAATGAAGTCTCAGAAAGGGAAACTAAACAAACAATCCCATTTACCATAGCAATAAAAAATTAAGATACTTTATAATAAAGTTAACCAAGGAGGTAAATGACATGCTTGGAAAAATACAGGACATTGAAAAAAGTGATAGTGGAAGAATATACCATGTTCATGGATCAATAGAATAAATATCATTAAAATATCCATGCACCCAAAACAATTTATAGATTAAATGTAACCCCTATTAAAATACCAATGGCATACTTTACAGAACTAGAGCAAATATTTAAAAAAAAAGAATAAGGAACCCAAAAAGAATCAGAATAACTCTAGAATCTTAAGAAAGAAGAACAAAGTTGGTGGGATCACAATACCAGTTATCAAGTTATTCTACAAAGCTAGTGTAATCAAAACTGCCTGGTACTGGCACTAAAATAGGCATATAGATTGATGGATCAGAAGAGAGAGCCCAGAAATTG
Source organism: Murina feae (assembly GCA_004026665.1). NCBI lineage: Eukaryota > Metazoa > Chordata > Mammalia > Chiroptera > Vespertilionidae > Murina > Murina feae. The sequence continues at coordinate 28,248 of PVJC01004371.1, forward strand.
ACCCAAGCCATTATGCTCAATTAATATTTGACAAAGAAGGCAAGAGTATAAAATAGAGTCAAGATAGTTTCTTCAATAAATGGTGTTGGAAAAATTGGACAGGTACATAAAAAAATAAGAAACTAGACCACTAACTTACACCATGCACAAGAATAAAGTCAAAATGGATAAAATACTTAAATGTAATTTGTGAAAACAAAAAAATCCTAGAAGAAACCATAGGCAGCAAAGTCTCAGACATCTCTCATTGCAATATGTTTACTGATACATCTTCTAAGGCAAAGAAAACTAATAAGAAAATAAACAAACGTGACTATGAGAAAATAAACAGCTTCTACACAGAAAAATAAACCATCAACAAAATGAAAACAGAGCACACTGCATGAGAGAACATATTTGGCAATGATACATCTGATAAAGGATTAATATTGACAATATGTATAAGAAACTCATACAACTTACCAAAAGGAAGACAAACAATCCAATTTAAAAATGGGCAAAGGGCCCAGGTGGTATGGCTCAGTGGTTGAGCATTGACCTATGAACCGGGAGGTCAAGGTCATATTCTGGGTCAGGTATATGGCCCGATTGTGGGCTTTATCCCCAGTGTGGTATGTGCAGGAGGCAGCCTATCAATGATTCTCTCTCATCATTGATACTTCTATCTCTCTCTCCCTTTCCCAATCTCTCTGAAATCCATAAAAATATATATTTTTTTAAATGGGCAAAGGATCTAAATAGACATGTCTCCAAAATGAATATACAGATGGCCCAGTGACATATGAAAAATGCTTAAAGTCACTGATCATAAAAGAGATGCAAATTAAAATGACAATGTGATATCAATTCACATTTGTCATAATGGCTACCATAAATAAATCAACAAATGACAAGTACTAGTGAGGATGAGGAGAAAGGGGAACCCTAGTGCACTGCTGGTGGGAATGCAGACTGGTGCAGCCATTATAGGAAACAGTATGGAATTTCCTTAAAAAAAATTAAAAATGCAACTGCTATTTGACCCAGTGATTCAACTTCTAGGACTATACCCTAAGAAACCCTAAGCACCAATAAGAAAGAATACATGCATCCCTATGTTCATAGCAGGGTAATTTACAGTAGCCAAGATCTGTAAACAGCCCAAGTGCCCATCAGATAAATAGATAAAAAAGCTGTCATACATTTATACCATGGAATACTACGCAGCACTAAAAGAGAAGGATCTCTTACCCTTTGAGGCAGCAGGGAGGTACCTGGACAATATTATGCTAAGTGGAATAAGCCAGTCAAGGAAAGACAAATATCACATGATCCTCATAAGTAGAATCTAATGAACAAAATAAACTGATGACAAAATAGATTCAGAGACATAGAAGCATGAAATAGACTGTTGAATCTCAGCAGGAAGGTGAGGTGGTAGGTGGATGGGAAGAGATCAGCCAAAGAACTTGTATGCAATTATGCAAAACCCATGACCATGGACAATAGGGTGGTGAAGTGAAGCAGGGGGTTTCCCAGGGGTGAGGACGACAGAGCCCCTAAGCACTAGGACGCTTGCATGCATGACTCCGGAGACCAGGTTCTGTGATGCAGGTCTAATTTTATTGAGGAAGTACAGCAGTTTATATAGCGGAGGTGGCCAATCAGGGAACACCAGGTCTTCTTAGGGAGCCAATGAGCGTAAAGATCGGAGTACTGTGTACGTGGCTCTGGGAGGGACTCAGGTGGGCGTTGCCAACTTCCTGGTTTGCCAGAAAGATCTGAACTGCTGGAGTGTGCTCACAGCATTGCATCAGCCACTGCACTGAGATAAACCTCCTGTGCTCTACCTACAGTGAAGGCCTGGTTTAAATGGTTGGGGTGGGCTAAAAGGGGTCAAAGGGGATCTATTATGTAATACTTTCAACAATAATGATTACAAAATAATGTCCAGTTAATAAATAGACAAATACAGACAAAAAATGAAAGTAGACCACTTTCTTATACCACATAAAATGGATTAAAGACTTGTATATGTGCCCTGACAGGTTTGGCTCAGTGGATAGAGCATCAGCCTGCAGACTGAAAGGTCCCAGGTTCGATTCCGGTCAAGGGCATGTACCTTTGTTGAGGGCACATCCCCAGTGGGAGGTGTGCAGGAGGCAGCTGGTCAATGTTTCTCTCTCATCAATGTTTCTAATTCTCTATCCTTCTCCCTTCCTCTCTGTAAAAAATCAATAAAATATATATTTTTTTAAAAAAACTTGTATATGCAACACAAAACCATAAAACTCATAGAAGAAAATATAGGCAGTAAACTCTGAGACATTGCTTTATTTTTACTTACATATCTCCTCATCCTCAGGAAACAAAAGAAAAAATAAAATAAAATAAACAAAAGTGACTGTATGAAACTCAAAAGATTTTTCACAGCAAAGGAAACTATCAACAAATTGACAATACAACTTATCAAGTAGGAGAACATATCTGGCAATGGTATATCTGATAAAGGGTTAATATAAAAAATTTATAAAAACTCACACAACTTACACACACAAAAAAAACAAACAAAAAAAAACACCCACAAATAATCCAATTAAAAAATGGGCAATGCACCTAAATAAACTTGTTTCCAAAGAGGATTTACAGATGGCCAAGAGACTCAATATAACTAATCATCAAAAAAATGCATATTAAGACCACAATGAGCCATTACTGCACACTGTCAGAATGGCTTTCATCAATAAATCCACAAATTATAAGTGCTGGAGAGGATGTGGAGAAAAGAAATTCTTTATGCACTGTTTGTGGGTATGCAGATTGATATAGCCACTGTAGAAAACACAGTATGCATTTTCTTCAAAACATTAAAAATAGAATTGCCTTATGACCTAGCAATTCTACTTTTTGTAATATATCCAAAGAAACCTACAACACTGATGCAAAAGAATACAAGCACCCCTGTGTTCATTGCAATGCTACTTACAAAAGCTAAGATTTGAAAGCAGCCTAATTGTACACCAGTGGATGAGTGAATAAAAAAAATCTATGGTACATTTACACAATAGAATACCACTCAGCTGTAAAAAAGAAGGAAATCTTATCATTTGCACTAGCATGGATGGACCTGGAAAGTACTATTCTAATTGAAATAAGCCAGTTAAAGAAGACAAACGTCATATGATTTCACTTATATTTGGATTCTAATGAACAAAATTAAAACATACTGAAAGTTGTCAGAGAGGAGGGGTGCTGGGAGACTGGGTAAAAAAGTTGAAGGGATTAAGCAAAACAAAACAAAACAAAGCAAAAACAAACAAACAAACAAACAAAAAAAACACCCAGAAGCAATGATACTTCATAGGCACGGACAACACTATGGGGATTACCAGAGGGTAAAGGAAGTGTGGGCAGATTGAAAAGGTTAAACAGGGTCTTAAATGGTAACAGAAGTAGACTAGACTCTGGATGGTGAACATACAGTATAATATACTGAATTGCACACTGGAAACCTATATAATTTTTTGACTAATGTAACTTCAATAAGTTCAGTAAAAAAATAAACACATCACAGAAATGAATATGCTAACCTGCTAATAATTAAATATATGCTATTTCTAAGCTTGCAGGATGATATAAATTAGAATTAAAGAGTTAATTAAATAGTAACATTTTAAAGTAATTTTAAAATAAATAAATAGGTAACAAGTTTGGAGAGTAAAAAACTTAAAACTATTGGGTTTTATGAGTATACATCCTATGAGAAAAATGTGTACAGTTTGCCTTCCTTTTAGTGCCCTCTTATGGACTTCTAGTTCTATATATACTAATTTAGGAGTATATGTCTTTCTATTTCATAGAATGATGTGATAAACATTTTTCATACATTACTATAAAAAAATAAACATTCCATAAAAATATAGAACATTTTTATACATTGGGTTATATCGGTTAGGGTCGCTGTAGGAGGCCGAAAGTGGAAAAGAATTATGAATTTACTAGAGGCCCAGTGCATGAAATTCATGCACTGGCAGGGGGTCCCTCATATAGACTAGAGGCCCAGTGCACAAAATTTGTGCACGGAGATGTCCCTTAGAGCAACCTGCACCCTCTCCAATCTGGGACCCTTCAGGGGATGTTTGTCTGCTGGTTTAGGCCCAATCCCTCAGGATGTCGTCATACAGCCCTCTCAAAATCTGGGGCCACTGGCTCCTAACTGCTCCTCTACCTGCCTGCCTGATTGTTACTAATCCCTCTGCCTTTCTGCCTGATCATCCCTAACTACCCTCCTGTGAGCCTGATTGCTCCTACTGTACCCCCTTGCCAGCTTGATTGCCTCTATCTTGCCCCTCTGCTAGCCTAATCACCTCTACCTTGCCCCCCTGCTGGCTTGATTGCCCCTAACTGCCTCTTCCTCAGCCCCCAGCCTAAGCTGTAGTCTGGCCTTCTTCTGCTGGAGGTGACCTGGCCGATCAGGGGAAAGCTCTGCCCCCATCACCCCACTGTTGCTGCCACTGGTGGCCACCATGGCTACCTGAACCTCGGGCAAGCTTTCCCAGCAGCAGCTGCCATCCATGGCTTGCCTGAACCTCAGGCAGCTGCTGCAGCTTTGTCTGGAAGGATGTCTGGAGGGTCGACCAGAAAACATCTACCCTACTTAGCATATTACCCTTTTATTAGTATAGATTAAATAATCTGGAATCCAAATGGGCTGAGCCCCAAAATGGCATTAGCACCCAGAGGTGCAGAGTCAGAGATTTTAAAGGACTCTAGGTGGGGGTCTTTGTTGGGGAATTATTTGGGTGGTCTGGATGCATGGGAAAGTTATTGGTCTGAGCAAAGGGGAATGTTGGTTGCAAGATGATCTAAGGTCAGTTTCTCAAGAGAGGGAGTAGCAATTCAATTATCTGATCAGACCTAACAATACCAACTTAGCTTGATGTGTTACAATGGTTGATCAATTTGAATTTTCTTTAAGTATATTATCTTTTGTATTTTATTCTAGACATACGATTTAGAATTCATTATATAAACCCAATTAAGACAAATACTAGTTACAATGCCAATACAGCGATAAAACAATATGAAATAACGTGATGGCCAATGGCTGTCTGCACAGTATGAAGCTCTCTGTGGTACCGGACTATTCCACTTCTTTACAGGCACTTGTCGTAAATGCGCATGACAACTGCTTTCATGAAGGTGAGCAATGGAGTAACATTTTAATCTTTGCTCTTAAGGAAGGATTGGTCACAGAGAAAAATGACTTCAATTATTTAAAAAAAATAAAAGGTGAATGAAATTATACTACTTAGAGCATGGTTATTTTCCACTTAGTGGCATTTTGTTCAACCTACATCATTCTAAAAAAATAAGATAAATATATTGGCAAGCTTTTATGCTCCACATATTCTTAGAGTCCTCTCAATTCTAAAAGGAAGACTGTTATTATTGATTTTTTTGGGGTGTGTGTGGAAGAGTGATCTCATATCCTTTGGAACTTAATCATTATAGATGACAAAAGGATATGAGGAACGACAAGATGTCTCATTTTTAATGTATTTTTCTATTCTGAATGAATCATTACTAGTACAATGTAGTAACCAGGGAAACTAAAATAGTAAATTCAAAAATAACCAACAGGTTTCTAGCTCCAAGATACATTATCTCTTTTTTTATTCTCTCAAAAACATGTAAAATAGAAAAATGCAGATATTGATAAATAAGAACATCACATTTCAGAGAGAATCGCATTCACATAGCAGCATTAAGTTAGATTAGAACTGTATTTTTTCTTTATGTTTTTAATGTACCACAGTTATTCTTTCTCCTTTTCTCCTATTTGAGGTTAATGTGTTCTTAAGGTGGAATAGTTCTAGATGATCTCATCTACAAATGGCCTTAACTGCTATATAAAATTAGCATTGGAGGTTGTAAGATAATAGAAAATATGCATATGTTCTTAGCATAGAGCTCCTAAAACCCTTGTAATTTCCTAAGTGGAGCACTAGTAGCATCTTTTGTTCTAATATTTGGTCTTTGACCCTTGTTCCCGACAGAGTTCTTTAATCTCTTCTTTAATCCCAGTAACTCCCTTGCTGATAGCTGTGATTTCCATTCCAGTGAGGTGACATTTGGTGAACTCCTGGATGGCAGTGGTCATTGGAGGCTTGAAATTCCAGCTCCACCCACTCTCCAATTCCTTAGAGAGAGGAGAGGAGCTAAAAATAGAGCTAATGACTTGTCATGCCCAGGTGACCAAATCTCTATAAAAACCCCTGAAGTACGGGATTGGGAAACACATCCATGTACTGGAAGGGAGACAGATCCCAAATCCCTGGAGACAGAGCCTCCTATGCTTTGTATTCTCTCAGCCTTCCCCTTATGTATATGTTTAAAATGTGGGGTTTTTGTTGTTATTTTTTTTTTGTTTTTTTTTGTATTGATTAACAGAGAGAGGGAGTAAGAGGGATAGAGAGATAGAAACATTGATGAGAGGGGAATATCTCGATCGGCTGCCTCCTCCATCCTCCTGCTGAGACCAAGCTCACAACTCAGGCATGTACCCTGGCCAGGAATTGAAGCAGCAACTTCTTGGTTCCTAGGTCAACACTCCACTCCTGAGGCACACCAGCTGGACACCCCCTGTGTGTCCTTTAATCTGTCTGTTCATCTGTACCCTTTATCATAACGTTTGTTATATAATGTACTAATAAATGTATTTCCCTGAATTCTGTGAGTCTAGTAAATAATGAAATCCAGGGGGAGAAAATCATGGAAATCTCAGATTTGTAGTCAAATTAAACAGAATTTTGAGTAATCTGGGGACATGCTATTTGTGATTAGCACCTGAAAGAGGAGCCAGTCTCATAGGACTGAGGCAGTCTGAACCTGGCATCTGACTCTGTCTCCAAGTAGATAGCATCAAATTCAGTTAAATTTGGGACACACAGTTTGTGTCACAAATTGCTTGGTATGGTAAAATCATCCACACATTTTGGGTCAGAATTGTTGTGACAGTGGTAGTAATGTGAGAGTAAAGGAGAGACACTTAAAAGGAAAAGTGGGTTTTTCTTACAGATGTGATTAAGGAACATTAAACAATCCCATAAAATGAATAAATACTGACTCAAATTCAAAATCTGTAACAAAGTAGAAAACATATCTATCCTGTGTCTCTCTAAACCTCACCGTCTCAGAGTCATCTTTAAAGGCACCACTAAAGTAAATTATCTCTTTCCTAGGGTCCAATATTTATTTTTTTCATTTACTTTATGTCAGATTAGATGATGCTCACAAAATTGTGAAAATGAATTGCTCCTTAGTTTTAGTAGTTTTCTTTATTATCTATAATAATAAAAGCATAATATGCTAATTAGAGCAGACATCCTTCCAGATAACCTTCCAGACAAAGCCAAGGCTGTAAGGGATGTCCAGGTCCTGGGTGCCAGAGGGAAGCCGGTGCCAACAGCCGAGGGAAGTAAAGTCTACTCTTGCATGAATTTCGTGCATCAGGCCTCTAGTTTATATATATTATCTCTCAATCAAGACTGTAAACTTTGCCCTAACCGGTTTGGCTCAGTGGATGGAGCATCGGCCTGTGGACTCAAGGGTCCCAGGTTCAATTATAGTCAGGAGCATGTACCTTGGTTGTGGGAACATCCCCAGTGGGGAGTGTGTAGGAGGCAGCTGATCGATGTTTCTCTCTCATCGATGTTTCTAACTCTCTTTCCTTCTGTCTTCCTCTCTGTGAAAAATCAATAAAATATATTTTAAAGACTGTAAACTCTTTGACATCAGAATCTATTTCAATTACTTTTTGTATTTCCTAGAGCATATACCTCAAATCAGTACATAATTATCGATAGAAGGAAATCACATTTTTAAAAAAAGACAGCATGACAGCAAACTGATTTTTAATACCAGTTCTTAGGCCATCCATTTCACGAGAAGAGGCATAGAATTTTCTCTGAAGTGAGTTAATCTATGTGAATAATGAGCTAGTCAAGAGTCTCCAACATGTCACCATAACAGAGACTACTATCAGTAGATAAAATTGAGGGGAAGGACAAGAGCTTATTCATTATTTGATTCCTAGTGTTTATCATAATATATTAGAGGCTCATAAAATGTTTTTCATTTCTGATTATTTAATAGAAAAATGACACTATAACTTAATCATAAAAATGTTCAATCTCACAATTTTTAAAGAAAAAAATCTTATATAAGATGTTTATAGTATATGGTTATAAGTTGCCACATACAGTCCTCATAAATACTACAGAAAAATAATATAACATATGTGTCATATCTTGAGATATGTGGAAAAGAAAAATTATTAGAGGTATGCTAAATGTAATTTAATGATACAATCAACATATTTTTGAATTATTTGGATTCAAGTTACTAATAGTCAATAATAAAAGAAATGCTATCACCAAATATATTAGTTCTTAATTGACATTAATATTTATAAGGCCATTTTCATATACTATACTTAATTAGATAAAAATCCTAAAACACCCTAGCTTCATTAATTTAGACTATGGAAATTAACATTCAAAAAGTATGTTTCAAATGGTCAAGAATAGAGACCATATAGTAAAACATTTTATTATATAAATTTTCTTTTTAATTTGTGAAATTGTTTCTTGGCATTAAGATGTGATTGTGGGATTTCAATTTTCAGCTCCAAAATATAAAATACTTTGAGTTGTCATTCCATCACTCCAAGAAAATAGCCTAACAAATAGAAAGGCAATTACTTTTATTAAACCCATAAGAGAATTAAGGACAAAGTACCACCTGGACTCTGTAGAAATAGGTAAACACAGTGAATTACAGTCTATATTAGTGAACTTGGAACAGAAACCTCTGAAGTCATAACCTGGTTGGAACACATGGTCACTACAACTAATTGCTAGAGACTCCATGTGTGAGAATGAGAAACCCTAGGGACCATAGTCCAAATTTTTGTAGCTTTAACCTCCAAGAATACCACCAGGTTCTCATGTTGAAATTTTCAAAAAATATGTTCACATTCTGGATACAAGAAGAAGAAAATAAGAAAAATATTTCCTTCTACACAATGAGAATTCTACACACTGAAGGCTAACACTGCAAAGGAAGCTACCTACTAGAGAACTTTCTAGGAAAAAGAGCCATTATTTAACTGCAGCGCCCTCTCTGGCCTTCCTGTCTTGCAATGTACTAAGAGGAGTGGGAGGCAGGCTAAAAGACACTTGTGAAAGTCAAAGCCCCAGTGCGCAGGCACACTAAAAGTCTAAGATATAATCAAACTAATATAGGATACTTTCCTCCCCACACCTCTACCACCATCCATTTCAATATAACTTGAGTAAAATAGAATTGCAATGGAAAAATCTTCAAAAAACAAACTCTATTTATGAAGTTCTTAGAAAAGATCCAAAAAAGAAAAATGGCAGAGGGAGGGGGTAAGAAAAGTAGAGAAAAGAGAAGCCTCTGTCTGAAATCTACAGCAAACATTAAACAAAATAACAACCAAAAAGAAATCTATAACTTGGTATATCTATTTAGGCTGCATGAAAATCTAAAGAAATGACTGAGTAAAAGAAGACATCTTATGTGGGAGGCAAAAGGATAAGAATTACATCAGATTTCTCATCATTCAAACAACAAAAGTAGAGTGAAATGTTTAATGTTAAACAAACAAAAACACTAACCTAGAAGACCTTATCCAGTAAACTTACACTTCAAGACCCCAAATAGCCGCAGCAATCTTGAGAAAGAAAAACAAAGTTAGAGGAATCACAATACCAGATAGCATGCTATACTACAAAGCTATTGTAATCAAAACAGCCTAACACTGACACAAGAACAGGTATATAATTAAATGGAATAGAATAGAGACCACCAAAATTGATCCAAGTCATTATGCTCAATTAATATTTGACAAAAAAAGGCAAGAACAAACAATGGAGTCAAGAGAGACTTCAATAAGTGGTGCTGGGAAAATTGGACAGATATATGCAAAAAAATGAAACTAGACCACCAACTTAGACCATACACAAGAATAAGCTCAAAATGGATAAAAGAGTTAAATGTAAGTTGTGAAATCACAAAAAACACTACATGGAGCCATAAACAGCAAAATCTCAGATATTTATAATAGCAACATGTTTACTGATACATCTCCCAGGGCAAAGGAAACTAAGGAGAAAAATAAAAACAAATGCGACTATCCTAGCTAATAAAAGAGTAATATGAAAATTAGGTGTCACTCCATCACAAAGATGACCGCCCCCATAGCCACAAGATGGTGGTGCCCAGTTTGGCTCAGACCTGCCAGTGAAGTGGTCAGGCCTGTTATCCAGGCAGGAGGCAGGGGTGGGGGGGATGAGGGATGGAACAGGTGATCAAAGGGGGCTGGGGGTCCCCTGCCCAGCCCAAAGGCCTCAGGACTGGACAAGGGCAAGGTCGGATATCACAGGGGCCTGGGCTCCGCAGAGCCAGTGATCGGAGGGGCAGGGGCAGAGCCTGTGATTGGAGAGGTCTGGGCACTGGTGGAGCTGGCAAAGCAGGGGTCTGGGGTTCTCCTGCCCAGGCCTGCAGCCTTGGCCACAGACTACAGTGGAACAAGGGCAGAGTTGTCTATGGCAGAGACTGTAGGCCTGGACAGGGGCAAAGCCGGTGATCGCAGGGGTCTGGAGGTCCCTTGCCCAGGCCTGCATCTTTGTCCAGAGGTTACAGGTCTGGGTAGGGGTGGAGCTGGGATTAGTGGTGCATGGGTGATCAGAGTGAACTTTAGAGGAAATACCTTTTCTTACTGCTCATTGGCTAAGCTTCCTGTATGCCACTGGTAATATTCTTAGTAACTTGGGTAAAAAGAATCCAAAAAGGCTATGTAGAGTTTTTCCACCACATTCCTGGGGAAAAAAAATGAAGGTCCACTGCTGGAGTGATAAGAAATGTCATATCCTGCCCTAGCCGGTTTGCTCAGTGCATAATGCCTCAGCTTGCCGACTGCAGGGTGTGGGTTCAATTCTGACCAAGGGCATGTACCTAAGTTGCAGGCTGCTCCTTGGCCAGTGCTCAGGTCAGGGTATATGCAGGAAGCAACCAATCAAAGTATTCCTCTCACTTTGATGTTTCTCTCTGTTTTTCCCTTCTCTCCACATTCTCCAAAAATCAATGGAAACATATCCTTAAGTGAGGATAAAAAAAGAAAGAAAGAAAGAAATGACATATCCTATGAAAGACACATCTTGAAAATGCCTAAAGAAAGTTGTAATTTTTTCATGGTGAAGGGACTGGAGTCCATGTTGATGAAAACACCTTAGTGGCTGCGGTGACTGGCAGTGGCTGCAGCAGTGGGGTGATGGGGCTGGTGGCTTCCCCTGATTAGCCTGGTTGCCTCCCACAAAGAGAGGCTAGACTGTAGTTTAGGCCCACTCCCCAAGGGAAGCAGGGAGCGGGTCTAAAACATCAGTAGGACACCTCCTGAGGGCTCCCAGTATGTGTGAGTGGGGTCAGGCTGGGCTGAGGAATCCCCACCCCAGTACATAAATTTCATGCACTGGGCTCCCAGTCATAATAATAAAAGGCTAATATGCAAATGGTCATCACACTGTGATGCTGTAATGACCTATCAGCAGGGACCTGAGGCTGTGTGGCACCCGGCTGGGGTGGGGGACCTGAGGCTGTGCCTCTGCCCTGGTGGGACTTGACAGGGGACCTGAGGCTGTGCCCCCTGCCTGGCACTGCAGCCCACTCCCAGAGAGGCTTTGCAGGGGTGGGGCTGGCTGGGTTTGAGTCTCACCCAATGGGGATGGAGCCAGCTGGGTCTTCAATTTCAAGATGCACGCAGGTGGGCACGCAGGGCATCTTGACCCTGGGTCCCGTGGCATGCCCCAGACTCTGAAAGGAGGTATTTTTTCATATACATTTTACTAATTCTCTTTCATCTCTGACAGTTATACTAGAGAGAAAGGGCAAATAGCAATATTAAAATATTTCCTCCAATTAATTCCTCTAATTTTTGCACCAGGCCACTAGTATCAAAATAAAAAGCTTCTGCACAGCAAAAGAAACCATCAGCAAAATGAAAAGAGCCCTCTAATGGGAGAACATATTTGACAATGATACATCCAATAAGGGGTTCACTTCCAGAATAGATAGGGACCTCATACAACTTAACAAAAGGTAGACAAACAATTCAATTAAAAAATGGGCAAAGCATCTAAATAGATAATTCTCCAAAGTGGACATAGAGAAGGCCAAGAGACATGAAAAAATGCTCAGTCACTAAGCATCTGAGAGATGCAAATTAAAACAATGAGGTAGCACTTTACACTTGTCAAAATGGCTATCATCAACCAATCAGAAAATCACAAGTGTTGGTGAGGAAGTGGAGAAAAGGGAGCTCTAGTGCACTGTTGGTGAGAATGCAGACTGGTGTTGCCCTCAAAAAATAAAAATGGAACTCTCATTTGACCCAGTAATCCCACTTCAAGAAACATATCCTAAGAGATCAGAAACACCAATCAGAAAGAACAAATGCACCCTATGTTCATGGCAGCACAATTTACAATAGTTAAGATTTAGAAATAACTCAAGTGCCCATCAGGAGATGAGTGGATATAAAAGCTATGGTACTTTTACACAATGGGATACTGCACAGCTGTAAAAAAGAAAGAACTCTTACCATTTGCAGCAGCATGGATAGACCTGGAGAGTTTTATGCTAAGTGAAATAATCGAATCAGAGCAAGACAAGTATCACTTGATCTCACTCATATGTGGAATCTAATGAACAAAATAAAAATGTTGAGTGAAATAGATCCAGAGACATAGAACCATGGAACAGACTGTTGAACAACAGAGGGAAGTCGGAAGAGGATGGGTAGATCAGAAGAGATCAACCAAAGAACTTACATGCATATATGCATAACCCAAGGTCACAGACAACAGGGTGGTGATGTCCTCGGTAGGTGGCAGGGGTGGGCTAGAAAATGTCAATGGGGAAAAAATGGTGACATATGTAATACTTTCAACAAAAAAAGATTTTTTTAAATGTGTCTATAGGTTATGCATATTTGGTCTTTGTCTAATACCTTTACCTTATTTCATTCAGTACCCCCCATCCCCTCCCGTCTGACATCTGTCAGTCTGTTCCATGTATTCATGCCTCTGTTTCTATTTTGTTCATCAGTTTATTTTGTTCATTAGACTCCACTTATGAGTGAGATCATACAGTATTTGTCTTTCTCTGATTGGCTTATTTCACTTAATAAACCTGGCTTTCAAAAATGTTTAAAAAATTTCAAAGTCAGTGAAAATTATGTAAATCAAAACTTAGAACTACATAAAAAAAGAGCATCAGAGAAGGAATTAATAAGGGTAAATAAAACATTTTATCTTTTATTTTTCTTACTGTTAATGCATAACTGTTTATCTAATCTAATAAAAGAGTAATATGCTAATTGGTGTCACTACACTACACCTAAGTCATGCCCATCAGTGAATCAGAGCAACTATATGCGAATTAACCCAGCCAAGATGGCGGCCAGTAGCCATGGAGCTGGAACAAGCAGGAAACTTGCCCCAGCGATGGAGGAAGCTAAGGTTCTCACCTGCCTTAGCCAGCTGTGACCTCCACTCAAGGCAACAAAGTTTCAATTGTAGAAGATAAATAAACCCCAGATATCTGCTGTAGCCAGCTTGGGCTCAAGGAAGTGCTCAGAGCCTGGGTTGTCAGGGGAAACATGACCTGGGCTCTGGTTAAAGCAACAAAGTTTCAATCATAGAACATAAATAAATCCCAGATACCTGCTTCCAGCCAGCCTCGTTGCAAAGAGCCATCAGCCACTCACCCAGGCTGGCCAGGTACCCCAGCAGGGACCCCCTCTCTGAAGGAGATGTGCCCAGCCTTCAAACAGCCATCAGCCACTCACCTAGGTTGGCCAGGCACCCCAGCGGGACCCCCACTCTGATCTGGACACCATTCAGGGCAAACTAGCCGACCCCTACTCATACACCAGGAATCTATCCTTTATAGTAAAAGGGCAATATGCAAAATGACCCTAGCAGCAGAACTACTAGGAATGACTGGTCACTATGACACACACTAACTACCAGGGGGCAGATGCTCAATGCAGAAGCTGCCCCTAGTGGTCAGTGTGCTCCCACAGGAGGAGCTCTGCTCAGCCACAAGCCTGGCTGACTGCTGCCAGTATAGCAGTGGTGATGGGAGCCTCTCCTGCCTCCTCAGCAGTGCTAAATATGTCTGACTGCAGCTTAGGCCTGCTCCCCACTGGCAAGTGGACATCCCCCGAGGGCCCCCGGGCTGCCAGAGGGATGTCTGACTGTCAGCTTAGGCCTGATCCCCTGGGGAGTGGGTCTAAGCGGGTCTCAGGTTGTGAGAGGGCACAGGCTGGGCTGAGGGACCCCCCCCACCAAGTGCACAAATTTTTGTCCACTGGGCTTCTAGTCTATAATAATACTAACAATGTTTGATTGTTCATAACATGCAGGAAAGTAAATTGAATGACAGCAATGTTACAATGGGAGGGAGAAAAGAATTGAAAATTTTCTTATATAAAGTATTTGTTCTGCCACTGAAGCTCATACTGTTATTTAAAAGTGGATTTAGGTTAGTTATACTAGTATATGTATATTACAACCTAAAAAATAAATATAAGTGATATACTAATAGGCTAGAGAAAATTGACTAATGCTCATTTTAAATCTCAGAAGTCAGCTAAGTGGGGAATATTAAAAGGCAGAAGAAACAAAGAACAAGTGCAAAATATAGAAGACAGTTACAAATATGATAAATATTACTTAACCTATAATAATAACTTTAAATATGAATGGAGTGATAAAAATGAGTGAATTACTGATATGTTCAGCAACATGGATGAATGTCAAAAACATGCTAAGAGAAAGAAATCATACAAAAAGACTACATTCTTGGAAATTTCCAATTACATAAATGGTGTGAAAATGAAACTTCATGCATGTTTTTACAGATGATATTTTCTCAAGGTCTTTAAATGAATGTCATTTAAACTTTCTGATGAATTTCTCTGTTCATTCCTTTGTTATTCTTTAGAAAATTGATTATGCCATCCTCTGGAATGTCTAACAATTGTTCAGAAATAAGAAAGTCTTCAATTTTCTCCACTTAAAATCTGCTACAAATCTTACAAGTTGTCTAGCCAAAAAACTTTGAAAAGTAAATGATTAATTAAATGTGAATCTTAAATACTTATCCAAATGAAATGTTATATAAAAATGTTTAATTGCACTACTTAGTTGACATGCTAGTGATATCATCAATGCCATTTCAAATATCCTGCAAATATCCCAATATCTAATTTTAACACATTTTTTGCGGGAAACGAATAAAATTGGATCCACCAGGGAGACTGTCAATGGACATGAGGAAACATACATAGGAACCTCTAGTTGGAACCAGCAAAAATAAAAATGTTTTACGTCGTTGTCGTGTGTGTGCCGCTCATAAACTACGCAGTGAAACGCGGTACATGTGCAAGTTTTGTAATGTACCCCTGCACAAAGGAAAGTGTTTCCAACGCTACCACACAGTGAAGCACTATTAGGTTATAGTTTTTTTATAAGATCTGTTGAAAATTTCGAAAAAATATTGTAATTTTGTATAAATAAAATTATTTTGATTGTGAGAGTGTTTTTTTTATATGTTTACCTAGAATGTAGTAATTTTGTGTACATAAAAAATACAATAACACATATTTTACAAAGTAAATAGAGACCTCTTTTTAAACTAAAACACTGAAAGTTTCATAGAAAAATATCAAATAGATCGAAAGATATGAATATTTTACGGAAAGTCTAATTTTGGCGAGAAAAGGTCAAAAAAGCCCCGCGTTATGACGCGATTTGGCGGGAAAATGCCCGATTACAAAGTGTTAACATAAAGTAAAAAGAAACTTGAAAAAATAAAGACTGGATGCTTCCAAGCAATCTAATTTATTTAGCAGATAAAGGGACAAGTACTTTAACAAGCTAGTATATCTGAAGAGGCAATCATTTTGTACAATGTTGAACTTAGATAAGAGCAGTACAGTGTAGGTGGGAAAACTGAATCAGATAAATTCCTGACTATCTTTACGAAGACTATAAGCAGCACTGATCGTCTCTTTTTAAGAGAAGAATATTGGGGTGAGAAGGCCACAGTGATCAAGCTCCATCAGGTGACTATTAAATTCAATAGCCTCTGCAGTTTTCTTATCGACTTAAATCTCCATTAAGGCAGTGTCTCAAGGGAGAGTGGTAAGTAAGCCACAGAGAAAGTAACTTGAAATAGAGTTAGCTCCAGGAATAAATATATCCAGTTACTATCAATCTAAAAATAAAAAAAACAGCTACAAAATATAAGTAGGCTTAGTGTTGTTTAAATCGTTATAAATGCAGATTTAAATGTTAATTTTACTGTTAAGAAACCAAATAATGTACTTGATGTTTGAAATCTTCTTAAATTAATTAACATATATGTGTAGACATTGGGACAGTTATATTCTACCTGAAGTTCCTGTCCCTTATTTAGGCTGCAAAATCATGCATTGTGTTCTTAGATATATAGACCCCTATAATAAAGTGTTATAAATAAGTGTGCATCATTTCTGATAATTTTTGGTCTTTCATATGATATTTCCATATGAAAAAGGAAACTGAAATAATCAGAACTTCTAATGAATCAATCAATGCCTCTCTCTCTCAATCTGTCATATATAAATGAGAGGCATGTAAATTTAATGCCAATGAAAAGAGGTGTGTGTGTGTGTGTGTGTGTGTGTGTGTGAAGTTTCAGTCAAAACATAATTTGAGTCTAATTTACAGCAGTAAAAAAATGATCAGGTTGATGAACCCTAGTAATGAGAAATCTTCAAATAGAGATCCTCAACTTTATTCTTTTCCCTAAAGCCCTAAAGTTTACTTGAAAATGCATAAGCACATTGTTCATGGTATGGATGACACATTATTCAAACTTTTTAGCCATGGAGTATCTGTAAATTCAGCAGGATTCTAACATCCTACAAAACAAAATTACTTGACATAGTTCTATTCAAGTTCATCTCCATAGTAAAGATTATAGAGAATTAAGAACTGACTCTCAAATGGGGGAGAAAGTTTCTGGTTTTGATCATTTTGTATATTAAAGAGTTGTTGCCATGTAACCTAGAATATAACATTTGGTACATTTAAAATCATTATATTATCACAAATGGCCTGGTGCATGAAATTCATGCATGGGTGGGAGGAGTCCCTCAGCCCAGCATGTACCCTCTCCAATCTTGGACCCCTTGGGTTATGTCCGACTGTGGGATCGGGCCTAAATTGGCAGTGGGACATCCCTCTCACAAACCAGAACTGCTGGCTCCTAACTGCTCACCTGCCTGCCTGCTTGATTGCTCCTAACCACTCTGCCTGTACGCCTGCTTGCCCCAGCTTCCTCCCTGCATCAGCCTGCTCACCCCCAACTGACTCCCCTGCCTGCCTGCCCTCCCTTCTGGGGCTCGGGGATCAGTGGCAGAGCACAGGCAGGCGTTTCCCACCTGGCCTGGACTCCACCATTAATTCCCACCCACAGGAAGGCCCTGCCCACCCTGCAATCTGTTGCTGCCCACAGGGAGGCGCTACCTTCCCTGCCCACCCTGAAAGGGCTCTGTGATCAATGCTGCACAGAAGGAGGCCCTGTCCACCTGGCTGGGGCTCTGCGATGGGCCCTCCCACCTTTGGCAGCTTGCCTTGGCCCTCCCAGCCAGGCTTTGTCCAGAAGGAGGTCCAGAAGGTCATCTGTAAGGTCTCCCTGTCTAATTAGCATATTACCCTTTTATTAATATGGATTATAATTAAAGTCTATAATTTGAAAATTGATGCATTATTTATCAGTAGCTTAATTTCTAAAGGGAGATATTAATAACTCAACAGATTCTTTAAGCAAATCTAAAAAAAACTACTGTGCTAAAATCTGATCAGCTGTCAGTAGATGTGCAACTGCCTCACAGTTCTGTAACTTCATCTCATTTTGAAAGATATATGATATATATCTTAATTCTAATTTTCCCACTGTTTGCTCTACACAGTTCTTTATATGATGATTTTCCATCTATACTTATACTCCATGTGTATATAGTAATCCAATTATAAATATGTTTATGTATTTTGAGATCCTGTTGTCCTCTTTGAGGAAATACTTGTAAACATAGGTACTTGTAATGAGATAAACTTTTGATAATAATTTTAAACAATGAAATTAACATATCTATGAATAAAACATTTATAATGACTGAAAAATCTGAATAAATCTTCTATACAGAATTTTGAACAAAAGATTAGAGATAAAATACATCACATATGGCTTTTCATCTCTATTGAAAAAAAATCTGCTGCTAGATGTTAGAGTAGTATTGATCTTTTAGTCTTGTAAATTCTGCTGAGGACACTCGGATGAGCCCTGCAGGCTTGGAAACCCTAGGGAACTCTGTCCATGCAGCAGTCATGGTGATGGAATTGTATAGCACAGAACAGGATCTTAGCTCCTCTCACTTCTAGCTATTAACTTAAAGGGGTTCACAAACCCTTCTCCTGTCTTCTTCCCATAAAGCTACTATCAGTTCTGGGTGGAGGTCAGCATCAGCTCTTCAGGCACACTAATTTTTCTTCTGCTGCCACCACCCTTTGCCATTGGCTTTCATTTCAATTGTTTGGAAACATGCTGATTCCTTTTATGGAATTTAGTTACCAATGTCCAGGGGTATATTCAGTGGTCAAAATGTAAAAAAGCTCTACATTATGATGCATGCTTGCATCTGCAGATATATTTGATAAATATTTAAAAATTCAAGTAACCAAGAATAAATCTGTTAAATGAATTGCAAGATCTCTGCATGAAAAATAATAATTCATTATTGAGAAGATTTTAAAGAATGCCAAAGTGGTTGAAAGAGGCCATACATAATAGAAAGATGCCAAATCTCTACAAATTGATGTTGCACACAATAAAAATCATTGCAGACATTTTTTTAAACTGAAAGTGACAGAATTATTTTAACATCTATGTACAAATGCAACAGTTTGAGAATAGTGAAAGTAATAAAACTTAAGCACTTCTACTTATTATAAAACTAGTTGCCCGGTGCACAAAATTTGTGCACATTTAAGGGAATTAATTAGAGAAAATATTTTAATATTGCTATTTTCCCTCTTTATATAATAGAAGTGTCAGTGATGAAAGGAAATTAGTAAAATATATGTGAAAATAATATATAAATTTATTAATAAGTAAACAATAACAAAATGATATAACAATAACAGAGGCATGATATAAAAATAAAAACATGATAGAAAAACGACAAAAACATGATATAAAAACAACAGTGATGCAAAAAATGACTGATAAAGTGATTAAACTTATTCTAATATCTCCCTCTATACCACATTAAGAGTGAAACACTTTCAGAGTGCTTGACTAATTTCCCTTGTTATGAAGTATTTACAACTTTAACTTTAACATCACACACTCTTCGAACACGAGAGAAAGCAAATGTAACTGACCATGTGCGAAAACGGGTTCAGACAGGAATATTCTTACTCTATCTAGAGTTTGTCCTTGTGATCTATTAATAGTCATCACAAATGCTGGCATTATGGGAAACTGTAGTCGAATTAATTTAAATGGGAGGCTAGTTTTAGTTGGGGTTATTCTTGGAATCAGAATAACCTCTACCTCTGCATATCCTGTTAATACTTCAGCTCTGGTAATGTTAGGTCGTAATCTTTTGATAATAAATATAGTACCATTACAAAGACACCATTTACTATTAAGATTTCTCAGAGCATGATGATTGCACCCACTTTCAATTTTAATTCATGACATGGCATTCCTGAAGGAGTTATACTATTAAGAAATTCAATGGGAAAATTTCCCTTTTCAGCATCTTCTGTTGAATCAATAGAATCACCACTCAAATATGTGTGAAAATCTCCATTGAGTATATCCAAAATTTCTTCATTTAATTTTTGAATGTGCTCATTTTTTTGGACAAAGAATTGCATGTTTAGATATATTTTAATATTATCTATAGATATACTATTTCCAAAGGTAGCTTCAATAATAGATCTGTTATAAATCATTTCACAGGGGATTTCAATAATATTCATTCCTAAATCAAAACTGCTATCAAGTTTGCCATCTCCAAGTTTTACTAACCATTCACTATAAGCAGAATCCTCTGATCTCATATTTGTTGTAAGAGACAACTTTCTGAAACATCCCCAAACACTACAATACTTTAAACTAATTTGTACTAGGGCCGATCACATAACATGTGGTACAATACTGAGACATTGTGGAAAATCCCCTCCAAGGAGAACTTTCCCACCAAATGCAACATTCAAATTCATAATTTCTCTTAGTAATCTGTCTGTGGTGTTTATAGCATGATTGGATGCCATGGTGCGTTCATCAGTAATGAGAAGTTTGGCCTTTTTAATGGTTTTAGCAACTTCACTCTTTTTTTTTTAAATATATTTTATTGATTTTTTACAGAGAGGAATGGAGAGGGATAGAGAGTTAGAAACATCGATGAGAGAGAAGCATCGATCAGCTGCCTCCTGCACACCTCCCACTGGGGATGTGACTGCAACCAAGGTACATGCCCTTGACCAGAATCGAACCTGGGACCCTTGAGTCCGCAGGCTGACGCTCCATCCACCGAGCCAAACCGGTTAGGGCAGCAACTTCACTCTTTATATTGAGTCTAGAAATTGAAGTTTCATTTAATGGAATTGGTAATTTATATTGGGAATGAAAGGTTCTTCCACAGAGAAGTAAATTTGCAGCAATTCTTGTAGTCACTGTGGGTTAAACAGTATCACCACGACCTCTAATATAATGTATTAAAACTTTATAAAGATGTTTTTCCACTACCAACTGAATCGTCCAAGAAAAAGCATTTGGGGTGTACAGTTTGATCTTCAATGGCAGAAGTTATAGCCTGAAAGGCAGCTTCAACTCAGTGCTGGGCAGAGATGTATGCAGGCAGTGTCACATCCCAGGGCAGGGATGCAGGCAGGCAGTGTCATGTCTCAGGTCAGGGAGACAGGCAGGCAGGTTCACCTCAGCACTGGGTGGGATATTAGTGCTAAGCAGGAATGCTATTACCTGGTTCCATAGGCTATGGATATATGCATATAGATTCCCTGGTTAATCTCTCCCTACCCACTGAGGGTGGAAGGCCACGCCCCTGCCCCTGCCCCCTAGCTCCTGTGCATGTGCAAGCCATTGACTGGTTGTGACTCAGACACCATAATACAAATTAGCATATTCCTTATTTATTATATAGAATTATTATAATAAAAAGTACAAATTTGGCACAAGAATAGAAAAATTAATAATGGAATAGAGTAGAGATTCCATAAAAAGGTACAAAGACATGCTTAGTTTTGGTATGAGACAATGTTAACATTAACACCAGATCATAAAATACAATAAACATTTTCTAAACAATAATAAAAATTTTAAAATTAGCATGTTTTTCCCATTCCATAAAAGCATAACTTAAAATATGGTCATTTAAAATAAGATTGTCTAGTACATATTTTAAAAATTTGAATGTTTATTGTTTAAAGTATTATAGATGACCCCATTGTTTCCTTCCCCATTGACCCATCCACCCCATACCTGTCTCTCCCAAGCCTTCACCATGCTATTACCTGGTTCTATAGGCTATGGATATATGCATATAGATTCCCTGGTTAATCTCTCCCTACCCACTCCCACTCCAACCTTCCTCTTAAAATTCCTCAGTCTGTTACATGCATATGTCTCTGGATCAATTTGGTTCATCAGTTTATTTTATTCATTAGATTCCACATATGAGTGAGATCATGTGATACTTATCTTCCTCTGACTGGTTTATTTCACTTAGCATAATACTCTTCAGGTCTGTCTATGTTGCTGCAAATAGTAAGAGTTCATTTTTTCTAAGACATGCATTATTCCATGGTGTAAATGTGTCACAGCTTTTTTATCTACTCATCTGCTGATGTGCACCTTGGCTGTTTCCAAATCTTAGCTATTGTAAATTACACTGCTATGAGCATAGGGGTACATACATTCTTTCTGATTGGTGTTTCTGGTTTCCTAGGATATATTTCTAGAAGTGGGATCACTGAGTTAAATGGAAGTTTCCATTTTTAATTTTTTGAGAAAACTTCACACTTATTCCCATAGTGTCAGCACTAGTTTGCATTCCCATCCACAGTATACTAGAGTTCACTTTTCTCTACATCCTCGCCAACAATTATTGTTTGTTGATGAAAGCCATTCTGACAGGTGTGAAGTGATATCTCCTTGTTTTAACTTATATCTCAGATAATTAGTGATTTTGAGCATATTTTCATAAGTCTCTCTTGGCCTTCTGTATATCCACTTTGGAGAAGTGTCTATTTAGATGCTTTGCCCATTTTTTAATTGAACTGTTTGTCCTTCTTTTGTCAAGTTGTATGAGTTCTTTATATATTTTAGAAATTAACCCCTTATTAGATGTATCATTAACAATTATATTCTCCTGTACAGTGGGCTCCCTTTTCATTTTGTTGATGGTTTATTTTGCTGGGAAGAAACTTTATATTTTGATGTAGTCCCATTTGTTTATTTCTCCTTAAGAGAGAGATACCAGTAGAAACATCAATGATGAGATTAAAAATGGCAGCAGAGTGAGTGGATGCTGCATGGATATGCTCCCAAGAACAAACTGGAATTACAACTAAAATACAGAAAAACTTCCTGAGTAATCAATGGAAGACTCACTGGAGAGAACTTGATACCCGAGGACTAAAAGTAGAGACCACATAGAGACCGGTAAGAGAGGCAGAGGTGCAAAAGGGCTGGCCAGGCACTCACAGATAGCAACTGAAGTTCTGGAGAGATATCTCAGCTGTGGGGAGAGGGGCACTGAGTACTCTGGATCTAATCCCCAAGGTGGGCCTTCTAGCAAAGAGCACCATAACTGAGGAGGGTACCCACATTACATCTGAATCTGGAAAGTAGGAGGGTTTCTGCCTGCTAGGGAGAGACAGCTGGAAATTTATACACCCTCTTAAAGAGCCAATGCACAAAATTCCCTGTGGAGCCACTCACCTTGTGCTCCAACAGAGAGAGGGCAGAATGGACTAGAGCTGTGTGAGCAGAAGCCAGGACTGGGAATTCAGAGGTTAGAGCTCAGACACAGACACCACTGGTTTCCTGTGTTTCTGAGTCATAACCTCAAACAGCAGAAGACATCTTTCCCACACAGACATTTGTCTTGCCTGTTAGGAAGACAGTTGTCCTACCCTTGTAGAAAACACCCTGCCCTGAGGCCACTTAAGAGACTAAAAATAATAATTAGCCTCCAGGCAGAAGCAACTGCCTCACCTGTTAAAAACAAAAACAACAACAACAACAAAACTCATTGGGAGGATGATTTCCAGGGGCAATTAAAGAGGAATCCTATCAGTCTCTAGGCAGAAGAAGTCTCTGGATGCTTTGAGTCTTTACCTGATCTAATTAGTCAGAAATAGGGATTGACATTGTCCTGCATTAGAGGTTGAGAGGTGTAGCACATCTACCTAATATATAATCACAAACCCAAACAAGCAGCCAAAATGAACAGACAAAGAAACAGCCTCAAATGAAAGAACAAGATATTTCTCCAAAAGATGAGATAAGGGAAGCAGAGATAAGAAATTTATCTGAAATAGAGTTGAGAGTAATGATGGTAGAGATGATCAATAACATGAGAAAAGATATAGTAACTATGATGGAGTTTCCTCAAAAAATTAAAAATGGATCTCCCTTTTGACCCTGTGATCCCACTTCTGGGAATATATCCTAAG
Source organism: Murina feae (assembly GCA_004026665.1). NCBI lineage: Eukaryota > Metazoa > Chordata > Mammalia > Chiroptera > Vespertilionidae > Murina > Murina feae. The sequence continues at coordinate 52,133 of PVJC01004371.1, forward strand.
AAACCAGAAACACCAATTAGAAAGGACATATGCATCCCTATGTTCATAGCAGCACAATTTACCATAGCTAATATTTGGAAACAGCCTAAGTGCCCATCAGCAGATGAATGGATTAAAAAACTGTGGTACATCTACACAATGGAATATTATGCTGCTGTAAAAAGGAAGGAGTTCTTAGCATTTGCAGCAGGATAGATGGAACTGGAGAACATAATGCTAAGTGAAATAAGCCAGTCAATGAAAAAAAAAATACCACATGTCCTCACTCATATATGGATAATAATAACCATTATAAACTGGTGAACAAAAATAGATACAGAGGCAGAGCAGCATGAAACAGACTGTCAAATTACAGCAACAAGGACAGGGATGTTGGAGGGGGGGTAACAGATCAGCCAAGGGACTTTGGTGCATGCATTTAAGCATAACCAATGGACACAAAACACTGGGGGGTAGGGGAGGCTGGGGGAAGGGCAGGGGGAAAAAGAGATATATGTAAAACTTTATGTAATAATAAAAAAATAAAAAATAAAAAAGATATAGTAACTATGAAAACAGAAATAAAGAATGACATAGCACTAATAAAGAACACATTGGAAGGAAATCACAACAGATTAGAAGAAGCTGAGGATCAAATCAGTGAATTGGAAGACAGGGTTGAAAAATCATTCAATTAGAGAACAAAAAAGAAAAAAAAAAACAATTAAAAAACAGGAAAACAGCTTAAGGGATCTGTGGGACAACATGAAACATAGCAATATTAGAATAGCAGGTGTACCAGAAGAGGCAGAAAAGGAGAAAGGGATAGAGAACAAGTTTGAAGTAACAATGACAGAAAACTTTCCTAACATGGTAAAGGAAAAGTCACATAGGTTCAGGAGGCACAGAGACTCCCAAGAAAGAATCCACATAGGCTCATGCCCAGACACATCACAATTAAAATGCCAAAATTAAAGATAAAGAGAGAATCTTAAAAGCAACAGCAAAAAAGAAAACTGTTACCTACAAAGGAGCTACCATAAGCTTCTGGTTTCTATCATGACACCTGATTTCTCATCAAAAACTCTACAGTCCAGAAGGAAATGGCATAAAATAATCAAGGTAATTGAAATCAAGGATCTGAACCCAAGATTACTATATCCAGCAAGGCTATAATTCAAAATAGGTGGTCACATAAAGAGCTTCCCTGACAAAAAAAAAAAGCTGAAGGAGTACATCATCACCAAGCTAGCATTATAAGAAATGCTAAAGGGAATTCTGTAATGAGAAGAAACAGAGAAAGAAACCTAGCCATACAGGGTTAAAATGGCAATAAATAACACCAATCAATAACTCTAAATGTATATGGATTAAATGCTCCAAAAAAGATATAGCTAAATGGATACAGAAACATGATGGAACTATGTGCTGTTTATAAGAGACCCACTTCAGAACAAAAGACACACACAAGATGAGAGTAAAGGGATGGAAAAAAATTGTCCATGCAAATAGAATAGAAAAAAAAGGCTAGAATAGCAATACTCATATCCGACAAAATAGACTTCAAAATGAAGGCCATCATAAGAAACAACAAATATCACTACATAATACTAAATGGATCGATCCAACAAGAAGATATAACCCTGGTAAACATATATGCACCCAAAGCAGGAACACTTCTAGAAGACTTTAAGGGAGAGGTCGACAACAATATAGTTATAGTAGGGGACTTTAACACCCCACTGACCTCACTGGATAGATCTTCCAGACAAAAAATTAACAAGGAAACAGTAACTCTAAGGGACACACTGGATCAGATGGATTCAATTGACATTTATAGAACATTTCACCTCAAAGCAGCAGAATATACGTTCTTCTCAAGTGCACATGGGACATTTTCAAAGATAGACCACATGTTAGGACATAGACTAAGTCTCAACAAATTCAAGAAGATTGAAATCCTATCAAGCATCTTCTGAGATCACAATAGCATAAAATTAGAAATCAACTACAATAAAAACAAAATAATAATCAAACACATGGAGGCTAAATAGCATGCTATTAAACAATTAATGGGTTATCAACAAGATCAAGGAAATAAATGAAAATGAACACACAACAACCCCAAATATGTGGGACACAGCAAAAGCTATCCTTATAGGGAAGTTTGTAGCACTATAGGCCTACTTAAAAAAAAGAAGAAAAATCAAAAATAAACTATTTAACCCCACAATTTTAAGAACTATAAAGAGAAGAACAAGAAAACCCCAGAGTAGGTAGAGGAAAAAAATATTTTCTCCTTTGTTTCCTATTCCCTAAGAGATGTATTGGTAAACATATTGCTATGAGAGATACCTGATATTTTGCTGCCTATGGTTTCTCTAACTTATGATTTTACAACTTATATTTAACTCTTTTATTCACTTTGAGTTTATTTTTGTGTATGGTGTAAGTTGGTTGTCTAGTTTCATTTTTTTGCACATATCTGTCCAATTTTCCTAGCATCATTTATTGAAGAGACTGTCTTGACTCCATTGTATACATTTGCCGCCTTAGTCAAATATTAATTGAACATAATGACCTGGGTAAATTTCTGTTCTTTTGCACTGATCTATATGCCTGTTCTTGTGCCAATACAAGGCTATTTTGATTACAGTGCCTTTGTAGTATAACTTGATATCTAATATTGTGCTTCTTCCCAGTTTGTTCTTCTTTCTCAAGACTGATGCAGCTATTCAGGGTCTTTTAAGATTTCATATACATTTTTTTAAGTATTTGCTCTATTTCTCAGAAGTATGTCATTTATTTTTAATAGGGTTGCATTGAATCTATAGATTGCTTTGAGCAGTATGGACATTTTAATAATGTTGATTCTACCAATCCATGAACTCTGTTTATTCTTCCACTTGTTCATCTCTTCCTCTATCTATTTTTTCAACATCCTGTAGTTTTCCCAGTATAAGTCTCTTACCTCCTTCATTCAACTTATTCTTAAGTATCTTAATATTTTGTTGCAATGGTAAATTGGATTGTTTTCTTAGTTTCTCTTTCTGTATTGGGTGCATATATGTTTATCAGAATTATAGTCTCTTATTGGATCAATCCATTTATTATTATGAAGTGTTATTTATTATCTCACTTTGAAGTCTATTTTGTCAGATATGACTATTGCTAACCCAGCTTTTTCTTTTTTAATCTATCCAGTTTCCTGGAAAAATTTTTCCATCCCTTCACTTTCATTCTGTGTGAGTCTTTTGTTCTGAGGTTTGTTTTTGTTTTTTGTAAACAACATATGTATGGTTCATGTTTCTTTATCTATTCAGCCACCCTATGTCTTATGATTGGAGCATTTAAGCCATTTACATTTAAGGTTATTATTGATATAAAGTTGTTTGTTGCCATTCTCATTCTTTATACCCGTGGTCTTCTCTTTCTCTTTATTTCTTCTTCTTACAACAGTCCCTTTAGCATTTCTTTTAGTGTTGGTTTGGTGGTTATAAACTCTTGTAACCTTTTTTATTTTGGTCTGCAAAACTTATAATTTAACCTTTGATTCTGAATGATATCCTTGCTGGATAGAATAGTCTTTCCTTCAGTCTTTTTTTTTTTTTAATATATTTTATTGATTTCTTACAGAGAGAAAGGGAGAGGGATAGAGAGTTAGAAACATCGATGAGAGAGGAACATCAATCAGCTGCCTCCTGCACACTCCCCACTGGGGATGTGCCTTTAACCAAGGTACATGCCTTTGACTGAAATCGAATCCAAGACCCTTGAGTCTGCAGGCCGACGCTCTATCCACTGAGCCAAACCAGTAAGGGTGCCTTCAGTCTTTTTTGTTATCATTGCTTTGTGTACTGCATTTCACTCCCTTCTGGCCTGAAGTGTTTCTATTGATAAAAAGGTGACATTCTAATGGGAACTCTTTTGTAGATAACTTACTGTCTCTTTAATGCAGCCTTAACAATTCTTAATTTGTCTTTAAAGTTTGTCAATTTAATTATGATGTGCCTAGGTGTGGATCGTTTCAGGTTCTTCTTGATTGGAACTCTGTTTTTTCTGAACTTGAGTGAGAAATTTTACACCATTATTTCCAAACAGGTTCTCTATTCCTTGTTTAGATTATTCTCCTGGTATCCCTATCATACAAATGTTTTTATGTTTCAAGTCGTTCCAAAGCTCCCTTAAAACTCTACTCTTGCTTTTTAATTGTATTTTTCCCCAATTTGCTGCTCTGAATGGGTGTTTTTTTTCTATCTTGTCTTCTAATTTGCTGATTAGGTCCTTAGCTTTATCTATTCTACTGCTGAAACATTCCGGTTATTCTTTATTTCAGGTATATCATTGCTCACTTCCAATTGATAGTTATTTATTGTTTCAACCTGTCTTTTCATGTTGGTTTAACTTTCATTATGTCTCTTAAAACTATCATTAACTTGCTTGTAGTTCTCACTGAGTTGTTTGAATATTTGTTATTACCAATATGAATTTGTCTTTATTTGACAAATTCTTTACCTCCAAATCATTTAGTTCATTTTTCTGTGATTCCCCCTTTTCTCTCATTTAAATGTTGTTTTGTTTTGTTTTTTTGTCTCCCCATTATTTCTGTCCCTTTGTACTTGCTTCTATGTATTGGATTGAACTGCCCAGTGGACAATGGGAGTGGCTAGTTCCTCTCAGGACAAATGGCCATTTCAATTTATGGGTGTATGATCAAATGCAGGACTCCTGCTGCTGTTTTTCCACTTCTCTCTACAATGTGTCCCACTCCAGCCTCTCCTTAGGAACTCAAGTCCACTCCTCTGTCACTACACCAAAGCTTCGGGTGAGTAGATGCAAATGAAAACTCCTGTGCTCTGGGTTTTAAAACCCCTCCCACCACACACACACAAAAATAAAACAAAACTGGCTTTCTCTCCAACCAGCTCTGGTCTACCAGTTCCAGCAACCCTGCTGCCTTTCATGGCTGGATGTTACATGGGCCGGGATCTTGGCACTGGTGCTCCAGGCTGTGTAGCCCAGCCTGGGTTCAGGACTTCTGTCTTCTGAGGCCCACCTATCTGAGAGCTCCCTCCTCACTCTGGCCCTGCTGCTCATGGAAGGCAGGTCAGCCCTTCTCACAACCTTGCCCTCCCTACTGATCTCCAGGTATTTTCTGTCCTCCCTTGATATAGGTCTCCTCCTTAGTGGGACCTCAGTAATTTCCGGTGTATGTTCCTCACTTTAGTTTTATTTCCAGTTTGGCTCTGGGACGAGGTGCAAGAAATATCTATTTGTCTGATGTTTTCTCTTCCTCGGTTTTTCTATCCTTCATAGCAAACGTGGTTGTTTCTTCAATTCAAAACAACCAAGATTATGATTTTAAGTTCTTACACTACTGAATTTAGATAAAGTAACTTTAATGTGATGAGATAAGCAGAGAATGATAAAAAATACATGAGGCAGACTTATTGCTTATTTGAAATTCTAGTATATCTGAATATTTTAGTTTCAAAAAAGTATTAATCCCTATAGTTGCTGTTTCAATGTATATTTATGTAGAAAACCTGGGTATTACTCTACCTCAAATATCCTCAAGGCTCCTTAATGCTAGCTTTAACCTCTCAGTTGCTAAAACTTACATATTGAGTTAAAGTAAGAATACATTACTGAGTACTTTATCATGCCCTCAGATATGAACAATATAAGATTGGTGTTTGTGTCATGTTTTGCTTTGAAGCTGATCCAGAAAATCTTTTCAGAAAAAAATGATCTTATTTTTAATGTGGTTTGTGATAATTTTTCAAATTCTAATTGAATAGCATTTTTACATATATTTTTAATAAATCTTTATTGTTCAGATTACAGTTGTTCCTTTTTTTCCCCCCATAGCTCCCCTTCACCTGATTCCTACCCCACACCATGTCCTTACCCCCATTGTCCTCATCCATAGGTGTAAGATTTTTGTCCAACCTTTTCCTATACCCCCCCACACTCAGTTCCCCTCTGAAAATTGTCAGTCCACTCCCTTTCTATGCCCCTGATTCTATTATACTCACCAGTTTATTCCGTTTGTCAGATTTTTTATTCACTTGATTTTTAGATTCACTTGTTCATAGATATGTATTTGTTGTTACTTTGTTGTTTATAATTTTTATCTTTACCTTTTTCTTCCTCTTCTTAGAGAATAACCATCAGCATTTCATATATTACTGGTTTGGTAGTGATGAACTCCTTTAGCTTTTTGTGTGTGTGTGTGTGTCTGTGAAGCTCTTTATCTGACCTTCAATTCTGAATGATAGGTTTGCTGGGTAGAGTAATCTTAGTTGTAGGTTCTTGCTATTCATCACTTTGTATATTTCTTGCCACAACCTTCCAGCTTGCATGGTTTCTATTGAGGAATCAGCTGACCGTCATACGAGTACTCCCTTGTAGGTAACTAACTGCTTTTCTCTTGCTGCTTTTAACATTCTCTCTCTGTCTTTTGCCCTTGGAATTTTAATTATGATGTGTTTTGGTGTGTCCTCTTTGGATTCCTCTTGTTTGGGATTTTCTGCGCTTCTTGGACTTGCAAATATTTCTTTCATCAGGTAGGGGAAGTTTTCTGTCAATATTTCTTCAAATAGGTTTTCAATATCTTGCTCTCTCTCTTCTTCTGGCACCCCCATACTTGGGATGTTGTTATTCTTAAAGTTGTCCCAGATGCTCCTTACACTACCTTCATATTTTTGGATTCTTTTTTCTTTTTGCTTTTCTGGTTGGATGTTTTTTCATCTTTGTATTTCAAATTTTTAACTTGATTCTTGCACACCTTTAGTCTGCTGTTGGATCTCTGTATATTATTCTTTATTTCAGTCAGTGTATGCTTAATTTCTGATTGGTCCTTTTTCATATCCTTGAGTGTCTCACTACATTTCTCAGAGGTTTCTAGAAGATTCTTGAGTAACCTTCTAACTATGGTTTTGAACTCTAATTCCAGTATTTTGCTTTCATCCATTTCTTTCATTTGTAACTTGTTTCTTTGTCTCTGCCTTTTGACTGCTTCCCTGTGTTTGTTTCTATATACTGGGTAGTTGCTAATTCTCCTTGAGTTGACAGAGTGGCCTTGTGTGGTTGGTGTCCTATAGGGCCTGATGGTTTAGCCTCCCCAGTCACCTGAGGTGAACACTCTTGGTCCACCCCTTTGTGGATTTTGCACAGTCTTGTTATAATTAAGCCTTGATTGTTGTTGGTATCACTAGGAGAAATTGAACTATAGGTCAATTGGTTTGGTGACCAGCTGTGTCTACACTGGAAGATCTGTTGCTTAGGAGACACCCTTATGGTGCAGGACTTGCTTTAATCTGGCTTTGGTGTTCACTGAGTCTTCCCCTTGAGTGTGTCTCTTATGAATGTGAAGAATTGTACTTCGTTATCATCTCCAAGCAGGTGCAAAGTCAGACACTGTCTGGGGCTGTTCAGCAGGAGCAGATTCCTCTCCTTTGTATGGGGTTTGGAAGTACCCAGACAAGGCCCAGCTGTGAAACAAGGCTGCTGCTGCTGCCAGGTAGCAGGTCTTCTTTTGGAATATCTGGGGCTCTCTGACCCAGCAGCAGTTTGTTTTATAGGAAAGGACAGGCCCTTCATATGCAAAAGCTGATGTTCACAACTTGAGTGGGGTTGTAAATTGGGAAGGGTAGGGTCTCTGGGAATCACCAGGGTGGAGCAAAGAGGAATGGCTTCCCTGACCAGAGAAGTCCCTAGTTCTCCGCATCCCGCGCACCCATGCTTCAAGCACCACTAAGAATAAGCTGCCCTTACATTCCTGTCCCAATGCTAGAGAGTCCAGTTTCTCCCCGTATGTGTCTGGGTCCCCCAGAATCTCGCCCATAACTGGAATTCACAGCAAGCAGGAGCTTGTATCTCCCTCCCAGTTTAAAGAACAGCACATTCAGGTGCCAGCACGTTCCGCGCCTCCACACCTCTTACTGGTCTCAATGTGCTTTCTTCACCTCTTTTAGTTGTAGAATTTCCACTCAGCCAGCTTTCCTGTGGTTCTGGGTTGTAGTTGTTCTGCCATTTAGTTGTAATTTTGATGTGGTTGTGAGAGGCAGCAACTATAGGTGATTACCTATGCTGCCATCTTGGTTTCGCCCACATTTTAACTTTTTACAACTGGTCAGCTATTTTCCTTTCAAGAAATTTGTATATATATATATATATCTTAACTAATAAAAGTGTAATATTGAAATTAACTGTTTCTCCGGGATGGGGTAAGCCACGTCCACCAGCCAATCAGAGCTGCTATATGCAAATTAGCCCAGCCAAGATGTGGAGGCCACAGCCCCAGTGTATGGCTTCTCTGGGGCTGTGGCCTGCGCCATCTTGGGAGCCTCCGTCCTGGGAAGGCATCCGGAGCCTTGGGCCTGCGGATGCCTTCCCGGGTGGGAGCCTGAGGGGGGGGGTGCAGGGACCAGGTGGCTGGACCCCGAGGCCCCCGCCCGGGAGGCCATGGGGTGACCAGCGCCACCCCACCATCGGTTTCCCAGGCGGGTGGCCCAGAGGGTCAGTGGGAGCAGTGGCCGGCCTGAAAACTGCCCTCGGCCTCTCACCTAGGCTTGCCACACCCCCTGGGTGAGGGTCTCCACTGGGGAGCTTGGCCAGCCTGCAAACAGACATTGGCCCCTCACCCAGGCTGGCCAGATACACCAGCAGGTGGCCATCCCCAGAGGGGTCCCAGACTGGGAGAGGGCACAGGCTGGGCTGAGGGACCACCCACCCCAGTGCAAAAATTTTTATTTGTGCACTGGGGTGGTGGGGGAGGGGGGTCCCTCAGCCTGGCCTGTGCCCTCTCACAGCTTGGGACTCCTCTGGGGATGGCCACCTGCTGGTGTATCTGGCCAGCCTGGGTGAGGGGCCAATGTCTGTTTGCAGGCTGGTCAAGTACCCCAGTGGAGATCCTCACCCCAGAGGGTGTGACAAGCCTGGATGAGGGGCCGAGGGCAGTTTTTAGGCTGGCCACAGCTCCCACTGACCCTCTGGGCCATTGCCTGGGAAGCAATGGAGTGGCGCTGGCCACACCATAGGCTTCCCAGGAGGGGGCATGGGGTCCCCCCACCCCCCAGGCTTCTCCGCCTGGGAGGCCATTCCAGGGTTGCTGGCCACCAGATCGGCCTCCCAGCAGGGGGCTGCGGGGTCCCGCTTCCCCTGGAAGGCTGTTCTGGTGGTGCTGGCCACCAGATGGGCCTCCCAGAAGGGGGCTGCAGGGTCCCGCTTCCCCCGGAAGGCCGTTCCGGCCGGATCGGCCTCCCAGCAGGTGGCTGCAGGGTCCCGCTTCCCCCAGAAGGCCGTTCCGGCCAGATCGGCCTCCCAGCAGGGGGCTGCGGGGTCCCGCCAGGCTGGTCCCTGCTTCCCCTGAAGGCTTCTCCGCCGGGAAAGGCATCTGGCGGCCCAGGGCGCCAGATACCTTCCCAGGACCCAGGCTGCCAAGATGGCTGCGGCCTCCGCCTTCTTGGCTGGGCTAATTTGCATACAGTCACTCTGATTGGCTGGTGGGCGTGGCTTAGGCCATCCCGAAGAAACGGTTAATTTTAATATTATGCTTTTATTAGTTTAGATATATATTTATATATATATATATACTGTTGTGGACAGTTTATTTAAAGTGGTACTACCGAATTGTTGAACCAGAACTACATTTTCAGTGTTGAGTAACTTAGTGCTCTTAATTTGTGGCTAGTCAAAAAATAGCTGTAAAACAGAAAGAATAAATGATGTGACTAACTATATCTTTATACAAGTTAAATTCCATTGATAAATATTTACTAGGGGCCTGTGCACAAAAATTTGTGCACTTGGGGCGGGGGGGTCCCTCAGCCCAGCCTGCACCCTCTCACAATCCTGGAACCCTCGGGTAGGGTCCCTAGGCATGGCCTGAGATCAGGGCCTATCAGGGCTTTCCTTCTTCCAGCTGCTAGCAGCTGGCCCTACCTCCACCCCCACCGCTGCCACTGTTTGCCGTTTGTGCAGTGCTGCTTCCCCTTCCCTGCCACCGATTGTCTGCCTCTGCAGGTGACGGGCATGGGGTGCGATTACTTGGCTGGCCTGGGCCTCACTCTGTGGGGTAATCAATGGCGGGGCCTCTAGATTGACCACCCTGCAGAGAGAGGCCCTGTCCACATGCTGAAGTGCCACAAGCCATGTAGCCTGAGTCTCCCTCTTTTTTTTTTTTTAAAGTAAGAATAATGTTTACTGAGCGATACAGAACTGAGTACTATGAAGGGTTTACCAGGATGGAAATGCACTATGCCCCACCCCTGCCACCCTCAACACCCAGAGACTACAGTACATAGAACTTACACACAACGTAACTGCTGAATATCTGTTTGTAATAAGCAAATCATAGCATATTTATACTGTATCACATCAAGTGATTATAGATATTCATTTATATATTGTTTGTGTAAAATCCTTTTGTAAAAACTATTTTTAAAAAAGAAAGTATAAAAAAGTATGTGCAGTTGAAAGCCCTGCCAGGACAGCCAGTCTGTAAACATTCAGTGAATATGTGCTTTGGAAGGTCACCTGTGCCTTGTGCCCACAGCAACTCCAGCAGGGCCAGCAAGGGTGCACCCTGGATGCTACTCTGGGCAGGACTGAGCTGGACCACAGTAGGTGGGTATAGCAGGGTCTAGCACTGTGCCCTTCTCCAGCCTTGCATCAGGATCAGGGTCAGGGTCAAGGCAGGGGGCAGGCAGATTGTAGTTTCACTCTGAGTTCCATACTCAGCCTAATTTTGGTTGCAACTCATACCTAAGATAGTAGTAATTGACCAGAAATGATCCCCTGCAATTCCTTATGAAGGATAAGTGTATATCACATACCAGGTAAAGAAGTAATATCTAAAATTCTAGAGGGAGAAACCAAGATGGTGGCATAGGTAAACACCTGAAATTGCTGCCTTGCACAACCATTTCAAAACCACAATGAGGGAGAAAATGGACACTACTCAGAACCATAGGAAGGCTGGCTGAGTGGAAATTCTGCAACTAGAAAGAGAGGAGCATGCTGAGACTCAGAGGAGGTGTGGAAGTAGAGTGCAGAGGTATGGAGGCGAGCATGGAAAGGGCTCACGGAAAAAGTTAGCAGCTGAGGACGTGGTTCTCTTTTTCAATCCAGAGTGAGTCACAAGCTCCCGATGGCTTTGAATGCCAGTTCTGGGTGTGTTTCTGGGGATCCAGACTCATACAGGGATAAGCTGGACTATCTGGCACCAGGAGGAACTCCAGAGCGGCTTTCTCTCAGTGATTACCATGAGACACAGAGATCCGTTTCTCTTAGGGCAGGGCTGAGAATCAGACATAGCAGTTTGCTCTGCACTGTTTACTTCCCAAGACCCCACCCACCCAAGCTGCAAGCAGAGGCTTTTGCATATAAAAGGCTGTGTAGCCTCAGGAAGAAGCTAAATTAGTACCTCCTTAGAGATCCAAGAGCCAGTGTACCCAGTGATCAGAGAGGGACCATCCAGATTATAACTCCTCAGATCCATAAGGGACACACTCAGCGGGCAGACTCAGTGAGCATCTAAGTCCCACTGAAGCAAGTCTTGCCCCACACGGGTGTCTCTAGCATGAAGTTCTTCCACCATAGACACAGCTGATTCTCATAGCCAAGTGGCCTGGAGGTCAATTCTTCCCAGTGATACCAACAACAATCAAGGCTTAGCTACAAGACTGTGCACGGAACCTACAAAGGGGTGCACCAAGAGTGTCCACCTCAGGTAATTGCAGAGGCTGTGCCACTCAGCCCTATAGTACACCAAGCACAGAAAGCCACTCTATCATTGCAGGGAAGCAGCCAAAATGTGGAGACAAACAAACAGAAAACAAATGACAGAAATGGAGGAAAGCAAACTACTGGATATAGAGTTCAAAACGACAGTTGTAAGGATTTCAAGAATTTTCTAGAGACTGCCGGTAAATTTAGTAGACCCTCGAGGATATGAAAAAGGACCTGCTAGAAATTAAGCATACACTGACTGAAATAAAGAATAATATATAGAGATCCAACAGCAGACTAGAGGACCGCAAGAATCAAGGCAAGACCACAAGAATCAAGGCAAAAATTTGAAATACAAAGAAACAAAAAACAACCAATCAGAAAAGCAAAAAGAAAAGAGAATCCAAAAATATGAAGATAGTGTAAGGAACCTCTGGGACAACTTCAAGTGTACCAACATCAGAACTGTAGGGGTGCCAGAAGAAGAGAGAGAGCAAGATATTGAAAACCTATTTGAAGA